>JASGXE010014444.1:0-11329 GCA_030068105.1 Sinentomon sp. SZTP_YWyxl | reverse complement strand
AATACCTTTTTGGTTTGGCTTCGTTCAACCTGCGCGATCTCGCATGACATTTAAAAAGCACTGGGTGTTGCGAAATGCAAAGTCATATAACCGGGTTTAAAAGTGAGAAAATGGAAGGGGACATGGCTGATTGACTAAAGTTGGAAAAATGGATGGATGCTGCATATGTCACCGCACAAGGTTTGGGGGAACGGCGTCCCCACATTTTAGTCCTATTAGCAGGTGGTCAAAGTCAAATATAATTTTCCCCAGAGCCTACCCAGAAACTTTTCAGCGACCGTGGGCGGCACAGAAAATAAACTTGGTTTGGATGTGCCGAGCGAAACAAAAAAAAATCAATAACATTTGTTTTCACGCAGGTAAAATGGAATGAAAAGTGCCCTTTCGGGGTGCATCCCCAGATCATTGAGTCCTGGCCTGGTGCACAACAACAGAACTCTCCAACAAAGTCAACTTCACAGAAATTGGCTGCAAAAAACACTGCGAAGTGTCAACCAACAGACCTCACAGTGCCTGACGATCAACTTGATTTCTTGAGAACGTGAGTCCGTTGCGACAGCCCTGCACAGTGGCAGCGGAATTAATGTACCCAAATATGGAAAAAATTGCGACTGTTCAGATTTTAGCAAAAATCCACACTGCAGAAATATTGATCCTCTTTTATAACAGGTCAAAATCTCACAGCTCCAGAAACCTCTGTTGAAATGTGGCGCTTTAATTTCTACCGTCTGCACAAGATTAAAAAGTAACAATCGGAGGCAACAGTTATAAATGGGAAAACACATGTGTGAGTAAATTAATTCCACAGCTTTTTTTTACTGACGTTTGACAAATCATGCACACCTGAAAAAGCCATGCCTCAAAAAGATTTTGTCAACAAACATTTTTTGAAATTTTTTCAGAGACATGTTACGCGCAACAATTTACCTGCTCGATTATCTCCCACAGTTTTATGTAAATTAGGTGAAGTTTTCAAAGATAAAAAGAGATGCTGCGACTTGGAGATTTTTTAGAAATTTGTCGCAAATCTCGCTGTGGCAAATATTTTACTCACAAAATGTCAGCAGGGCAAATATTTTTGTGGCACCCTTTCAGCCAGAAAACAGCACCAACTCAGCTGCTGTTATGCATAATAACTGCGCTGCACCAGTCGCACAAGGGACATTGGCCTACAGGGTGATACAAAAAGTGCACCAAGTGCAAAACCAGTGAAATTCTTGATCTTCGACTAAAGAAAATCAAAGAAACGCAATTAATAAATGCGCAACTTCAAACACAGCTTTGCACTTTTCAGGGGAAAAGGAAGATGATTCAAAACACCCAAACGAGAGAAAGAACGAAGACAAAAAGTGGCGGTGTGTTTTCGGCATTGTTTTTATTGAAACACCAGCACGGCAAAGTTGTATCCTGCAAGCAAAGCAGGAGCAGCAGTATAATGGAATCATGAAAGTTAAATTGCGTGACATTCCCGGCTTTTCGCGGCTAATGATTTTATGCGCGGTGCGGTGGTTCAACGCTGCTCCGCTCCTGCTTATAGCTTGATGGTTATGAGGTTATGAGACCATTATGGAAGACATTTTTGGAGTGCATGTTGGTTATTTATTTGCCTTTGGTTTGAGTTTTTGCCCACCAAGTGAAGTTTCCTTTGAAAAAAAAATAGAAGTTCTGCATGCAGCTGAATACTTCGAAAATGGCCACACGAGATCAGGAAACATCGTTGTCTTGACGATGTAGGTATCACATGCATGTGAAATAGGCTCCCCTTGCACGCCCGGTTCACCTTCTTTGGAGCTGAGATTCCACCGATCAGAACCGAACCCAATTTGTTGACAAATTGTTGAACCAACAATGTTTCCAAATGTGAACCGGCCATGAGCCAACCGACAAAGCCTTCCGTCAAACTTCACTTCTTCGGCCTCTTTTATGTCCTGGCTTTCGGAGATCCTTGGATTCACGAATCTGCAGCCAGGGGTAAGAGACCTATCCTTACAAATATTGTATAGCTCGAGATTTGTACAAAACAATATTTGCGAGCTTTTGTTTGAGAAATGCGACTTACACCTGCGGAGCAGAAATTACAAAAACTGTTCGCTCCATGGCTCCTCGGAAGTATGGCCAAACCGTTGTGAACGTCTCACCCAATAAAGCAGCTGGGGAACATGCGCGGATTTTGGGGGTCAAAGAACGTTCAGACGATTACAATATCAAGTCGCTCATCAAAAGTAGAAGCTGGACCAGCCGGAATGTCCGGTCGTATTCGCATGACGTTCTATTCCTCGCTTGAATCCAGCATTTTGGAACTCAACGAATAACACGATTCTGGTGCTGGCATGGTGATTATGACAACCTGACTTCCATCATTCACTGAATGATGAATCTGATATCCATCGTTCTGGTGCTGGAATAGTGATTATGACATCCTGCGACTTCCATAATTCACTGAATGAAGATTCTGACTTCCATCACTCTGGTGCTGGCATGGTGATTATGACATCGTGATTTCCACCATTCACTGAATGATGAATCTGATTTCAATCATTCTTGTGCTGGCATGGTGATCCAAACTTCCATCATTCACTGAATGATGAATCTGATTTCCATCATTCTGGTGCTGGCATGGTGATTATGACATCGTGACATCCATCATTCACTGAATGATGACTCTGACTTCCCGTCATTCTGGTGCTGTCATGGTGGTTATGACATCCTGACTTCCATCAATCACTGAATGATGAATCTGACTTCCATCATTCTGGTGCTGGCATGGTGATCCTGCAGACTTCCATCATTCAGCGAATCTGACTTCCATCATTCTGGTGCTGGCATGGTAATACATCCTGACTTCCATTATTCACTGAATGATGAATCTGAATTCCATCATTCTGGTGCTGGCATGGTGATTATGACATCGTGACTTCCATCATTCACTGAATGATGAATCTGATTTCCATCATTCTGGTGCTGGCATGATGATTATGACATCGTATCATTCACTGAATGTTGAATCTGACTCTGACTTCCATCAGTGGTGCTGGCATGGTGATTATGACATCCTGACTTCCATCATTCAGTGAATGATGAATCTGACTTCCATCATTCTGGTGCTGGCATGGTGATTATGGCATCCTGTCTTCCATCATTCACGGAATGATGAAACTGACTTCCATCATTCTGGTGCTGACATGGCAATTATGAGATCGTGACTTCCATATCATTCACTGAATGATGAATCTGACTTCCATCATTCTGGTGCTGGCATGATTATGACATCGTGACTTCCATCATTCAGTGAATGTTGAATCTGACTTCCATCATTCTGGTGCTGGAATGGTGGTACTGACGTCCATCATTCTTTGAATAATTAATCTGACTTCCATCATTCTGGTTCTGGCATGGTGATTATGACATCGTGACTTCCATCATTCACTCAATGATGAAATTGACTTCCATCATTCTGGTGCTGGCACGGTGACATCCTGACTTCTATCATTCTAGTGCTGGCATGTTGATTATGACATCGTGACTTCCATCATTCACTGAATGATGAATCAGATTTCCATCATTCTGGTGCTGGCATGGTGATTATGACATCGTGACTTCCATCATTCACTGAATGATGAATGGCTTCCGTCATTCTGGTGCTGGCATGGTGGTTATGACATCCTGACTTCCATCAATCACTGACGGTGGAGAGATGTGGTCCTGATTTTACCCGCAATTGCGGGTAAAATGCAAAATCAGATGGAGAAATACATGGCAGCGCTTTCACCCGCAACTTTACCCAGACCAGATCTCTCCGACGTGAATGATGAATCTGACTTCCATCATTCCGGTGCTGGCATGGTGATGATCCTGCAGACTTCCATCATTCACGTCGGAGAGATCATCTGGTCTGGGTAAAGTTGCGGGTAAAAGCGCTTCCATGTATTTCTCCATCGGCGGAGAGATCATGACGGGGGTAACGCTAACTCCGAGCTGCGAGGTAAATTTGTTCCATCTGCTCCAATGGAAAAAATTTACCTCGCAGCACGGAGTTAGCGTTAACCCCGCATTATCTCTCCGCTGCATCTGATTTCGCATTTTACCCGCAATTGCGGGTAAAATCAGGACCACATCTCTCCACCGTCATGAATCTGACTTCCATCATTCTGGTGCTGGCATGGTAATACATCCTGACTTCCATCATTCACTGAATGATGAATCTGACTTCCATCATTCTGGTGCTGGAATGGTGCTTATGACATCGCTACTTCCTTCATTCACTGAATGATGAATCTGACTTCCGTCATTTTGGCGCTGGCATGATGATTTTGACGTCCTGACTTCTATGATGACTGAATGATGAATCTGACTTCCATCATTCTGGTGCTGACATGGTGATCCTGAATTCAATCATTCACTGAATGATGAATCTGACTTCCATCATTCTGGGGCTGGCATGATTATTTTGACATCCTGACTTCCATCAATCACTGAATGATGAATCTGACTTCCATCATTCTGGTGCTGGCATGGTGATTGTGATATCCTGACTTCCATCACTCACTGAATTATGAATCTGACTTCCATCGTTCACTGAATGATGGAACTCAGAAAGTCATTTCCTGCAAAACTTGCGCTGATCTCCTCTCCAGTCTGCACTGACCAAATCCTGTTTTGGTTTTAGGAAGTTTTTCATGACTCCAAAACCTGCGAAGACCCGAAATCCTGTTGGGTTCGAAGTCATTTACTTCCAGGATTTGTGTGCTCGACACCCGTCGACATTTTTGAGATTTCAAGTTGATCAAAATAAAATTTGGCCTATAATGGGCATATCATGGAAAGTTTTCGTATCCTCATTTTGACTCGAACTTGGGTATTCATAAAATTTTAACAAGGTTCTAGAATAAAAAGTGCTGTAAAAGGTTTTTTACTCTGAAGCTGAGAACATTTATAGAAATGAGCTGAGAACATTTAGAAATGCTTTATGAAATTCCAAGTTGTGAAATTATAATTATGAACCAAAGTTCCCCAGTGGGCCCAGCTTTCCTCATGCCATCATGTCCGTCTTTCGCCATTGTACCTAAACAACGGCAAAAGATGGAGTTGCAGTCAATCTGCCTGTAAAAATTCAGGGAAATGCAAGCAAGACACACGTTGAAAGAGCATAAAACCGGAGACCAGATATTGAATTCAAACTGACATGATCAAAATGTCCCAAAAAGGACTTAAATCCGTTGGTGACATCGAAACACGGCGATATTTCAGAGAACTGTTCCTGGATGAACGTTGAACCGCCAAGAACAGAAATCTCGCAAAATTTCCAATCTCACCCAAAAGGCTTCAACTGGAGGACGTTCTTCAGGAAAGCTTTTTCATAGTGGCGGAGATATCCTTTCGCAAAGGCATATGCGCTGGGGCCGGAGTTCTTGGGGTTCTTTACGCAGTCGCCCCTCGCCCCCGAAATGACGCTCCTGTGCTTATATCTTTCAGCCACTTCGAGAGGAGTTGTGGCAGGATCAGAAAAAACATTTCCGAAAAGGAAAAAACAATACAAAACAAATTGAGAAGCTTAAGTCATTTCCAAAACATGCCGTTCACCGTTTGTGCTTCCTGCAGCGAATGATGACAAATTCTGGCGTTTTTGTCAAGTTCCCGGTTCACCGAAAACAAGCAGCCGAAAATCAAGTTCACCGAAAATCAAGAAAATGACGTCAATGAAAAGTTTGCCCTTCATTTCGCACAATGAAAAACATGTTAGCTTTGAAGATCGCAAAGGAGGTTGAACCAAAAAAGTGCATCAAAGGAACAACGGTTGAACGATGATAATGTCATCTTTCAACATCAATTTAATTGTTGAGGTCTGTGTCACAACTCGCAATTGCTTTGTTGTGGAAAACATCGCCACCAAAGTGTTCTGCTCTGTTTATTATTCCAAGTCCTCGTAAAGAAGTCCGCGCAATTAGGTACCTGGGTTTCATTTGTCATGCGTTCTCAATATGTTTGTAATGTTTAAGCAAGGGCCGTGCCCAAATTCATCCGTGGAAGATTTTAGAAGAAATAACAACAAAACCTTCACAAGCGTCTGTCCAAATGTCTGCTATTGTCTTTCTGAACGTCTCCAAAACGTTCATCGGACCGGACATTGCTGGTTGAATCCTCTTTCGAAAAAAAAAACGAACAACGAAAGGGTTGTCATTCTCGAGGAGAAGGAACTCTCCTTGCAGGAACGAAAGGTCCAATTTCATGGCAGATTCCGGAGTCATGACAAACCAACACAAAAAGGCTCCATCAAAAGTCGGTTCGGCCAACCTTCGTCTCCGTCAAAAATTTCACATTGCATTCCAAAAGAAATCACACGACAAAGAAAGCCTCCAGGCCTTCAGAAGCCACTCGGAACTTTTCCACCAACACCACGAACGAACACAGCCAATTTTAAACAGCCGATGCAACCTCCAAGTTCAATCTGACAGCCGGAATATTGGTGCATGTTCGCCGAGGCTGATGGCTGGCTGGTTCCGCTGGTTTCGGCGACAACACGTTTCAGGGATATGGGCCTACGTCGAATATATCAACCACAACATTCAGAGGAACGGGAGAAAAGCAACATTTTCATGCATGAAGCAGTGTGTAATGTAACTTGGTATGCAGTATATCTATGAAGTATACAGTATCGTGAAAAAGAAAGGAAATGAAACGGCGAATAACCAACGCGGGGCGAGTTTTTTTTTTTTCAAAGCGGACGACACGCAAACTCGTTTTAAAACTAGGCGGGTTCCACTGCAAACATGTTTATAAACCCACGATGGCATGTCCTGCTCAGAACAACAACTGACTTCACCAAAAAGGCTTGAGCCTTTGTCTTTGTCTTCGAGGACTGAGTTCTCTCTCGAAGAAATTTCAAAGTCAAGAAAAAAGTCTTCCTGAAAATAAACAGGCAAGAATGGAAACCTGGGGAATCATTCTGCAAAGGTCGCTGCATGAACCATTGAACACCCCGAACTTGCCGATCACATGAACAAGAAGTGAAAAACGGCACTTTCAGACGACAGAACTTTGACCTCCCTGGTGCACACAAATGACCCGTATTTCGAGATGCAAATTGGCGTGGGCCTTTTGGCACTCTGCCTGAACCAATGAGTTCAACAGACAGAGACCTGGACCGCTTTTCAACAAGGCTTGATGACCTGAAGATTGCACTCCAATCAGTTGTTTAGAACATTGGACAATCACAAAATAAAAACAACAAAAACCACGCTTTAACACAGTGAAACTTTGACCCCGACATGAGCGTGAAACTTTGACCCCGACATGAGTCGTGCGCAAAGCGCGACCGTGGCCCATGTCGTACACTTTCCCGGAAATGGGGCTGGATAAACCACTCGCATTGCCAGAAAGTTTTAGAAATTTTGAAACTGTCAAAACAATCGCAACAGGGACGAAAAACGTGAATTGCGAACAATCAAATGGTCCACGAGTCGAAAACATTCCTAAACAAAAGTCTCCCGTTCAGCGCCGTATTTATGAGGGTTCAGTCTTGTGTTTGGCTGATTCATGTCCAAGAACATGCACCAACCTACATGCTTCCGAATGCAAGGCCAGAAAGAACTGAGGTTAATTGGATTTGTGCGGAAACGGTGCAAAGGCAATAACATGCCCATCAGGAGCTTCAGAGACGATCGGAGGTCCTCTTGCGAGTTGGCAATCCTCTGAGTTGGAACACGCGCACCTGCAGTTTTATGACAGTTACATTTTACCAATTAAGTGGTAACGAAAATTGGTGTAGGAAATTAAACGGAAACAAATCAAACAAAATAACCACACAAAAGGAACGAAAGTTTGAAATCAAGGAAGCACAATTGTACACTTTTTGTGAATGAGAATGCCCTTCAATTATTTTAACTTTCTCGGCATGAAGGTGCCGGCCGCCTTGATCCGACTGCAGTGAGCCGAGCCCAAGGAGTGAGCCGTCATTCAAGCTCATTGAGGCCAAAAGAGAATATTCTCTTAAGCCGCGTCAGAATGGACAAATTTTTGCCGGCAGACTTTTTCAGATCGTCCGTCCAACACAGATTGTCACTCGAAACAATGGGCAATGAAAAATGCTCCAATGTTCTCCTTTGCACATTATTGGGGATGGCAAACTTTTTTGGACAGACGATCTGAAAAAGTCAGCCGACAAAAATCTGTCCATTCTGACGCGGCTTTAGAAGCTTGCAAGGAGTCACGAAGAAATTCTCATGCCGTTGGGTTAACCGTTTATCAACGCAACTGGGAGCATAAAAGCGCCATTTTCAACTGCAAATTTCAGCAAACGAAAAAACAGGATTCGATGGTTCCGGTGTCAATTGAGCAGAGAATTTGTAAAAAACGTTCCGTGTCAGAGGCAAAACCCAGGTCAGCCGCAAGTACATTTTGCTGCGCCCTGCACGATCCATTTCTCGACTCTATTGCAGAGAGTGCGAGAATGAGCAAAGGTCGAATGCGCAGCAAGGAAAAGGGTTCTGCGCAACAAGTTCTCCGACATTGGACTTGCTGTGTTGAGTACCTATTCTCCACATCATTGGCCAGAGGCAATGGCGCCACTCCACTGTTGAAACACCTCCAAATGGCCCCACTGTGACGAAAGACCTCAACTGTGAAGCGGACAGGTCAGTTCTGAAACAAATTGTTGACGGTGCATCCCCTGAATACACCTTCAGCTTCAAAGCAAGACGATCATGCAGCGTTATCTACCTTGCAGGGGCAAAAAACCGTGCCGTTTTTCGAAATCACAGTCACCCGAACGTATTTATCAATTTCGATTTCAATTGCTGAACAATGCAGAACCAATGAAGTGAAATTTGAATGAAAGGAGGTGTATACACAAAGACTTCGTGATTTGTTCCGGCGCCCATTTCAACCTTGATGCCAGATCTGCAAAAAAGCTGCGTCTTTGGGCATAAAAGACGTTGAGGAGTCCTTCGTCGCAGGCTAAGTTTTCCGCTTTCTGCAAACGGAGATGGTGCAAGACATGCTCGTCGCAGACGACAAATTGAAATTGTCAACGGAATAACTTGAGGCTGGGAACTGAAACCTTCAGGCCCATTTGGTGCGCGAGTGAGACACGGGGTTTTTGCTCAAAGGATACGGGGGATGGGAGTTGGAACTCTCGCTCACATCGTCCAAAAAGTAACCGTTTACCCTCTGAGGAACCTACATATGCACTCAAATTGAACAAGATGGGCACTTATTTGCACATTCCAAAAGTCATGCTTTCGGGAGAGATCTGTGGTTCACTTTGAAAGAACATTTTCATTGTGGTCACCAAAGGGAGAATGGTCGATAGAATGGACCCCGCATTTCTGCACAACTGCCTTTGAAATCCTCCAACGAGGCGTTATTGTGGCCTAATTCATCCAAGGCCCGTTTCAAAAGAACTTGTATACGATTTCTTTGCTTTCCTTTCGTCTTGCATGAACCTGAATCACTTATTCACAACTCGTTGCCAAATTTCCCCAAGTTTCTACATCGTTAACTTTTACTTTATTTTGCCGTTATAACTTTCATGCATTTCAAAAAATTGACTTCCGCAGGTTGACGAACGACTCTACTGTGTTTGAGATCATATTTTTCTTCGTTTTCAAATATCTTATTCTTCGCTTCAGGTTTTATTTTCTTCTTCTTCGTTTCAGGCTGATTCAATTCCGTTTTCTGCATTTACACCTCGCTGTAAGTGTGAGTGTGTCGTGTCACAACCGTTCTTGTGTGGAGTTGGATATTCTGTTTATGCTGCTGAATTCGGTAGGAGCCGGGCAATGCAGCCCTCCTCGCCAAGCCACTGCGTGTGTGGATGTCAGCTCATGATGTCGGCTGATGATGATGGCGGCGAATGGAATGTGCCAAGATAACTGTATTGCTCACACTGATAGTGTGAAACTCGTTCCAACCCCATCAGCCTTTATGACCGAAGGGGAAGGAGTGGCACCTCTGGAAAAGAATGGTCAACGGCCGAAAACCCAGCCTTGAAGTCGTTGACCCCACGAGACTAAGCATTGACCTGCCTGACAGGTTAGACGAATCTCGCAAATTGATTTCGCACGTGATTTTAAGCCAGAATATTTTATCTGGCGCGTTGACTGTTGCAGAAAAGTTCCGCTGAAAACCAGCCACTCCAATTCTTCCATTGGTGCATTCCAACAATAAAGTTACCAGCAAAAGATACAGCAGGCAAGGAAAATATGAGATAAGCCATGAATGCAGTGGCAGACTTATCTTATCACGGACAGGGAGGGAGAGAAGTTCAGGAGCTCATTGGGGTGGTCCAGTCCATAAACAGCTCGAGATCAGGACATTCTCTCTAGGGGAGGGGGAAGGAACGGTGCCTTGGTCCTTCCGATATCTCAAAGCACTCCAAGCGATTGAGATGTGAATACCGTTGAGAGGAATTTATCACCAGGCCATTGGATTGAAAGAAAAAGTACATGGTGGAAAATACACGGTCGTTGCAAAAGTCCCGGGCGCTGTTCAGGAAATTTCACCATGAATATGAAAACAAAAGAGTGAAGTGCACATTTTCCAGGTGCAAAAAACCACCTGCACAGTCGCAAATTTCCCAAAAAACAATGCGAGCACATTTATTTGGGTAGGTTTTCCCAGCGGGTGGATGTAACTGTGTACTTGTTCCTTAACGCAACGATCGTGAGCGAGAGAGGAAGACTGGAAATGTTGGAAACAATGAACATTGAGAAAAACGGAAATCCACTATTGAAGAGCCACCTTAAGAAAAGAAGCTCTGCTGATCAGAAACGAGTTTTGCATTTGCAGTGGATTTGAACTGAAACTGGGACCATTTTCTGCTTCCAGCTTCGTGCTCGGAACAGTTATTAATCAAATACTGCAGCGGAATCACCAATCAGATCCTGGACAGGATTCCTCATCTCCAATGACTCCAGAGTCCGGATTGCGTACACGGGGAGAAATACGCTTATTTGTTATTTCGAAGAAAGGTTCTCCAAGTAATCGGCAACTTTCCTGTGCGGAACTGCTTGAACTCATTTTTTAGAGTTGCGCAAACAATGTTCACCTTCTTTTTTTCATCTTCCCAAGTTAAGCTGTCATCGACCACAAATAAGTGAAGCTGGCATCAACAGTAACTCATTCATGGTTCCGCGAAGAGAATAAGGGCTTTCACCGACAGTACACGTCAACGTACATTTTGGAAAAAGACTTTTCCCGAACACGTTGCCCGAACGAAAGATATTGGCGCTGAAACCATAGATTGGACCATTTGCAATGACTGGCTGATCGATCAGCCAAGAAGAAACACATGACAAGCAATGTTTTGAAACCCCCTGCAAAGAGCAACGTG
>JASGXE010014443.1:0-12311 GCA_030068105.1 Sinentomon sp. SZTP_YWyxl | reverse complement strand
TTTGCCTATAATCACCAATTACAAAGCGAGCGGCCTTACGCTGAACTTTTTCAAGCAATGAAATGTGACTAATCAACCAAGGATCCCATGCTGGAGCGGCGTATTCAAGAATTGGCCTCCTAGACCAAAGTAAGCAAGCTCACGAATTTTAGGAGGACATTTCCTGTAGTTTCGTTTGACAAAATGAAGTGCTCTATTGGCCTTGGAAGCAATCATGCTTGTGTGAAGAGTCCAGTCCAGTTTGCTGGAAAACTTCACTCCAAGGTAGGTAATTTCACCTGAAATGGACAGTGTCCTCCCACCAAGTTGGTACTGGAAAGGAATATTTGAAATCTTTGCAGAAAAACTGATAAAATAACATTTATCTAGATTCAATGACATAGCGGATTGCTCACACCATACCTGAATAAGAGAAAGGTCATCCTGCAGTACACTGCACTCACTCAGAGTTGATATTTCAGAGTACACAATGCAGTCATCGGCGAACAACCGAATTCGTGACCGCACTTGCTGATCCAGGTCATTGATGTAGATGACAAAAAGCAGCGGACCCAAAATACTGCCTTGTGGAACACGAGAAGTGACAGGAAGATGATCAGACAATTGGCCATCAACGCGAACTGCCTGAAGCCGACCAGACAAGTATCCTTTCAGCTATCTTATGGTTTGGAGATCGAGTCCCAAGAGCTCAAGTTTTCTGACAAGCATATCATGGCTAATCACATCAAAGGCTTTAGAGAAATCGATGGCAATAACGTCAACCTGTGAGCCACGGTCGAGTGCAGATGTTAAGTCCTGTGTAAAAGCAGTAAGTTGGGTGGTACAAGAGTAGCCAGGACGAAAACCGTGCTGCGCAGCTGATAGCAAGTTGTTGGTGTCAAGAAAACCTCGGATGTGGTTGGCCATGATGAACTCAAGGATTTTGGAGCATGTGTTTAGAAGGCTGATGGGGTTGTAATTAGAAGGCACTGAGCGGCTGCCTTTTTTAAAAATGGGAACTATGACCGAACTCTTCCAGCATGAAGGCACATTCCCTTCTCTTATACAGGCATTAAATAAAATTAGAAGGAACTTTGACACGACATTTGGCAATAGTTTCAAAAATTTAACGCCCACAACTCCAGGCCCCTCACTTTTTTTAGCCTTCATTCGAATTATTCTATTTATAAATGGATGTTTCAGTAATAAGAAAGGAGTCATTAACAGAGCTATAACAGGGCCCTTCAGGGAGTTTTTTGGGACAGCCCCGCCACTGAAGACTTTGGCAAATGTCTCATTAAGAAGGTTTGCCTTTGCAATAGGTTCTTCAATTTCATCGTCTCCATCGGAAGGATTGACGAGTGAAGGAATCCTATGCGCTGTTGATTTACGGGACTTGTTATAACTCCAGAATTTTTCAAACCCGTTGTTTGCTGCAGCAAGAGAAGAGAGATAGGTCTCCAACGCTCTTTACTTCGATGCGTTTATTTGGCTACAGCAGAGCAAAAGGCAACCTGGTTTTTCGCAGAAGATTTCCTAGATTTGTAAAGTCCACGAACACAACGTTTTTGAGTTCGAAGCTCTCCTGAAAACCACGGTGGGTTTGAAGTGCGTGAAAGTATCCTCTTTGGAATAAAGAGGGCTATGGCTTCTTCCACAATGGAGCTAAATCTATCCCAAAGTGAATCCAAATTGGAATCATGTTCATTCTGTTGCAGAGAACGGAACCCTTCCAATCGCTGCAAAAGAAAATCGGACATTCCAGAAATGTTAGCCTTACTATAATTAGTGTTCATTTCTTTTCTGCGACAGTGGCTGGCTCAGCAATGTTCAAACTGATAGAGGAGAGAGTTGATAGAGGAGAGAGTTGATAGAGGAGAGAGTTGATAGTTGATAGAGGAGAGAGGATACTATATGAGGGGATGAGAGAGGACACTGAATGTACTGTGGACATTAAGGATCTTGATTCACTCATTCCATAAACCAATGGCCCTCATCTTCAGGCGATCCCTGAGGTTCAGTGAAGACGTCCGCTTTTTCCAAGCCCACTGAAGCACAACATCCCTCATGACAAGGTAAAAACACTTCGATTGCAACTGAAAACTTGCGTCTACACTTGCCCTCCAATTTCAAGACAAGGAATAAGGAAAATGCCTTCCCTGAATGCGTTCCCAGAAAATGCGTTTCCTGACAAATTCTATGAGACGCAAAAAAAGAATACTCTCAATGAGGCAATGGTCACTGAAAACCAGCCCCGCAAAATCACAATTACATGTTGGTTCTCATAAGCTGTAAAAAGTCACAAAAGTTTCTCCACTTCCCATGAAATATCTGAAAGTTTCTGTCCCATCATACACAATAGAACAACTCATCCAGACAAACCCTAAATTTTATAATCGCGTCACAAAGAAGTGCCAAAGGAAAATGTTTCCTGCATGTAAATGAGTTAATCACAACGATCATGTTCAGGGATCTCCGGAATACAGTTCACCTGCTGTTATCTCGTCAGTGATAAAAAACCAATTATCTTGATATTTTATCATTGATATCAGTGTTTTTGCATTAATTGAATTGATACCTGATATTTAGAATGTCTGTAATTTCGATAGGAGGAAACTCCCAAGAATTAAAATTACAATTGAATTGAATTGAATTGAATTGACCAAAGTCGGTTCTCCCTTGACACTTATTGACACACTTTGACTCAGGTTTCCGCATATATAGCTGTACCTCAGTGAAATTGATATCTTCAAGACAATTGTTGAAGAAACAACTGTGTTGAAAAAATTGTCAAACAAAAAAATTGTTGAAACAACAATTCATACCCAAGATTTCCGTTAATGCCATGATTTTTACCTGAAAACAATTCCTTTGCGTACGAACACCATTTTACCTTATAGAAAAGGTTCACATGGCTTTATGCATTGTGTTAGGCAGAAATAAATTTCTTGGATGTAGTTACCTCCATCTTTGTCAAAATGTGAACACATGCTTAAGTTTATCGATTACGTATACATCCGCGGTTTCTGATGCACCATCAAAGAGAACCAATAACGACCGTGCGAATTGATTATCCAACTACTATCATCGATAAATGTTAAATTAACTTACTTGACTTTATGACTGACTGATATATTTTTTTCCGCATTTCATGCAGCCTTGAAAATTTGGCATCAGGACCGTAGTTCATGGCTCAGCATGCAGGAAAAATATGAAAACTGCTGTTTTGCACGTCAAAGTTGTGATTTTGGGGGGCTTCAAACATTTTACAACTTCATTGCCCCCTTGCCGTCAATCTGCCATTCTCTTGGGAAAACACTTAAGCTACAAGGGCTTCCAATCGTGATGCTCAATGATTAATGAGTTCAGAAGGTAAAAAACTAATGAAGTATAGTTTTATGGACGATGGGGAAAATTCCTTCTGTGATGCTGATGTGCCACTGCACCAATCCAGGGAAATAATTTGTACAACTTTTTCAGCGACAAAATGCTTTGACGTTGGCCAATTTTTTGTGTCGTCTGCTTTTTGTCAATTCGTCCACAAAACATCAACGTTATCAGCAACAATGTGCATTTCTCAAAAATGATGCGCAACTCTGAGAAATTGAGCGCAGGTCTTGTTAAATTAAGCGCAGGTCTTGCCTCACCTATACAAACAACATATCGGTTCAGATGTGCAACAAAATAGAAACAACTTACCACCAAAGTCGGCCAAAGTGGAAGGAATCAAACTATCTAATAGGAACAATGGTAGGATTACGGCTGCAACTTTTATCGAAGATCGTCTCGACGAATCTCGAAGTCCAAACTTTAGCTTGATCCTCTTCCATCGTTCTCGTTTCGTCTTGATGCAGCGGCAGAGAGAATTAATCGCGAATTTAATGTTCGTTTTCAGCACCGAATGCGAATGTTTTGCTGCCATTCTGCAAGGCCAATGTGTCATAAACGAGGTCAGTAAAGTCAAGTTTCGAACTGCCACGCCCAAAACGAAATATTCGACCAGAAAACTACATCACGTATTTAGTTTTGATGAAAGTCAGTTTTCATGCATTGTAAACCTGGGTTTTGAAATAAAAACATGGATGGATTTCATAAAAGTTTTGTTCCAGATGAAATGCATCACCGAATAAAAATCAACACGTTGCTGCAAAGGAAAAAAGGGCCCTGTGGATTGTGACGCAGGTGGAAAGTTCGGTGGAAAATAGACAGTTTTTCTTGATCGTTTCTACAGTCCGTCCGCATAACAAGATGCGGTCTATCTTGGAAATGGAGATTTTTCCACCGAAGTCAAAATCCACCGGACCCTGCTCTCCGCCGCTAATGACGTTGTTTTATTTGAAAGTATAGCCGTAAAATATTAATTTGAAATCTCAAGAATATTCATTTGAAACATTTTTCCGGCTTCATATAGTTGAGAGTCTCAACCATTGACAAACTTGGTTTGATATAAGGGGAGAACACGCCATCAAGCAAAGCACTTGCCAAAAGGCAAAGGAGCAACCATTTAAATGATTATTGTCCGATAAAACAATAACCAAATTACGCAGGAATCTCAATCTCAAAATGATACCTTTTTTGCAGTGGCCTTGTAAAAAGTAAAAACGAGAGTAAAAAGATTTCGATGCATGGCCTCCACGCTGATGCCTTTCCCATAGCCACATAATCAGTTTCGCGATCACACGGGGACTCAATTTCGCGGAGGAAATGCGCCGACTGAATTTACATCCCACGAAGTCACATGCATGGGGCAACACTGCGAATTTACAAAAATTTAACTCCGCAAATTTAAAAAAAATTCAAAATATTTTAAAAAATCCGAGAAATGAAATGTCCCATTTTACCCCAGCGCTTTTATTTCTACTCTAATAAAGAGGCAGCACTTTAATGGTCAAATCACATGAAGGCCAATGAGTGATCTAATTGCGTCAACACAATGTCACGTGCATGTCAAAAGAGTCACTGCATTAGCGATAATGCTCACGCTGTGATTGGCAAAACGGACTTTGATTCCCCAAACTGGAATCCCTTTTTGCTTTTACTAAAAGTCTACCCATTCCAGCATCGCTCATCTGCTCCAGTTGGGTCTCTTTCATGAAAACTGTACATTCATAGCAAACTCTATGATTCCAATGTAAAGAATCTATTGACGTATCCACGCAGTACAACAAAGGGAGCAAAGATGAATGATTAATTGCAAAGTTCAGTGCACTCTCAAAAATTCAAAGAACAAGGATTTCAAACGGTAAAACGAAAGGCAATATGTCGTTAAAGTTAACGTATAATCAATTTTGAGGTGTTTCCCCCTGATTTGCCACCAAGACAAATTTATTTCCCTTCACTTCAGCGGCAAATTAGCTTCAAATTGGCGCCAAAATTTCGAGACGCGATCAACAACCGATGGAAGCAGGAACGCACGCATTTCTTGCGCCTGTTGCCTCGTCGCCTTCCAACGAGGAAATGCTCCCCGAAGTTGAGAAAACGGCTTGGTGGAGTCGCGGCAGTCTGTCCGACACCATTTCACTGGGAGATCGCCAACGACGTGAGGCTGTATATATCTTTGGAAAGGTGGAGAAAAGCTGAAATCCAGAGAGAGCTTTCGGATTGGTGCGAGAATGATGTGGGAAAGATTTGCCAACGGAGCTTCAAATTGGGTGGAAACTGGCTTGCGCTTGGCATGGAAGAGCCTGTTCGCCGTTGTACAGGGGTGTCCCGATTTCGTCGTTGTACCTATAACTCGTGTATCAATTACGATGCAACTGCGCACTGATGCCGTATCCAACTTTCTCCGGTTCCAATAGCTACGCTCTAAACACTAAGTTCAGTTTGGAACACTATATTTTATCATGGGCTTAGATAGGAAGTGTTATTTTAAGAACATTTTATGGAAACTCAGTGTGTTCCTGGAATACACTAAGCGTTCCAAATCTGTGACATTCCTGTCACAGATTTGGAACACATGAGCGATTTGGAACACCTTAAGTGTTCAAAATGGAACACTCAGTGTGTTCAAGCGTTCGAAAAGGAACGCTCAGTGTGTTCTAAACACCCACCACGTGTTCCATTAATGTTCTTAGAAGAACACTTCCTATCTAAGCCCAGGTTAAAATACGGTGTTCCAACCTGAACTTCGTGTTTAGAGTTTATACTTTTCTCTAAAATTGGTGTTCTTTCAATGCGAGACTGCATGAATTTGGTTCCGGTCAGTTGCTGGCAATTTACGATGCCAGTGCACTTGAATTTGGAATCGATTCCTGAGAAAATAAGCCACCAATAACACCAAATTGTTGTCTTCATCCTTGCAAAATTTAATCAAGTGCACGCACATGATTAAATTTGCGAAAGTTGCGATGTGATTGGCGCGATATCCGCTCATGCGCTGCTTCATCCATTTTTTTTATTTTTGAAGACACACTTCTCCACTCCAGCAGTTCATCCGTGCACAGTGCGACTCCGAGTCTCGGCGAGATCCCAGGGAAAATTGTCGATTCAAATCGCGATTCTATGTTTGCCAATGAATAGACTCCTTTGACGGACACGGTGAATTGGGGTTTTTTGTCTTTCTGGTTTTTTGTCTGTCTGTTTTTGTTGTCTGGTTTTTTGTCTGTCTTCAAGGTTTTTTGTCTGGGTTTTTCTTTTTTTGTCTGGTTTTTTGGTTTTTTGTCTGTCTGGTCTAGAAACAGGCCTTTCTTCTTCCGTTAAATTGCCCTGATTTCATGAATTATTCTTGTTCATTTTAGTCTTCTGATCGGATTCCGTCAAAATATGTGAAGTTTTTCATTTATTCGCATATCCTCATCATGCCCCATTGAAAAGGAAGTAATAACGCTTATCAGATGTTTTTGTCTCCAGTTTCATTTTTTAAAATTTTGCCTGATTGCTAAAAATTCTTAATCTCTTACCTCGAAATCCTCGCAATTAAAAGATTCCCCGAGAGCTGGTTAGTTAGGGGCATCATTTTGCGAAGCTGCGTCACCCCGGAGAAACAAACGGCGCAGCAATTGGCTTGGCACAGAAATATGCGTGTTGCATATGCCTTGAATTAGACAGGGGCATATTCATTTTACGAAACTGCGTCACCCCGGAGAAACAAACGGCGCTGCAATTGGCTTGGCACAGAAATATGCGTGTTGCATATGCCTTGAATTAGACAGGGGCATATTCATTTTGCGAAGCTGCGTCACCCCGGAGAAACAAACTGCGCTGCAATTGGCTTGGCACAGAAATATGCGTGTTGCATATGCCTTGAATTAGACAGGGGCATATTCATTTTGCGAACTGCGTCACCCCGGAGAAACAAACGGCGCTGCAATTGGCTTGGCACAGAAATATGCGTGTTGCATATGCCTTGAATTAGACAGGGGCATATTCATTTTCCGAAACTGCGTCACCCCGGAGAAACAAACGGCGCTGCAATTGGCTTGGCACAGAAATATGCGTGTTGCATATGCCTTGAATTAGACAGGGGCATATTCATTTTGCGAAGCTGCGTCACCCCGGAGAAACAAACGGCGCTGCAATTGGCTTGGCACAGAAATATGCGTGTTGCATATGCCTTGAATTATAGACAGGGGCATATTCATTTTCCGAAACTGCGTCACCCCGGAGAAACAAACGGCGCTGCAATTGGCTTGGCACAGAAATATGCGTGTTGCATATGCCTTGAATTAGACAGGGGCATATTCATTTTGCGACGCTGCGTCACCCCGGAGAAACAAACGGCGCAGCAATTGGCGCAGAAAGATGAATGTTATGGTGCTTCATTGCTCGCATCGCTTTTGCCCGATTCGAAAAATTTGTCCCGGTTTACAATCGAACCGCCGCCTCAATGACGGGGAGAAATTTTTTGTTTTTTTTTTTATTATTTCATAAATATCAACAACAAGTTGAACGTCATATCATAAAGCAATAAACACCAACAAAACACAATATAAAATAAACAAACAACACACCTTAAGAACGGCCAAACATGCAAATAGGGAGTCAATGAGGCCGGACTGCACTCACAATTTTTTATTGATGAATCAGACGAGTAATCCAGATTTAGTTGATGGGAGGCAATGATTGGAGGAAGGATGACGAAGGCAAAAGGGCATTCCATTCCCTGACTGTGCGAAAGAAAAAGCTCTTGAAATGCTAATAAATTTGACAATTTGGCTGTTCAATATGGTATCCATGGTCAGTTCGACGAGGATAACAGGTCTCACTCTAAATGAAGGAGGTAATTTAGTGCACACCCCACCTTGCAATATAGTTTGTAAAAATTTCAATCGGCGACACCTACGCCTCTCAGACAGTGTGCTAAGTTCCCATAGTGTTTGAGCATTGCCGAAACAGACGAGGTTCGTCTGTAGTCAGCACAAATAAAGCGCAGGGCTTAGCGCTGCAGACGCTCGAGAGCATTAGAACATTGAGACACAAGAAAGGGATCCCAGACCTCACAGGCATACTCAAGGATCGGTAAAACCAAGGACATGTAGGCTTTCAGCTTAGCCCTATAGATGAGGCAGGGCTAGGAAAATGATCCCGCCGAGCTAAAGAGGATCAACGGGCCTAAGATACGCGAAAGAAGAACATTTTAAGTTTCGCGGGGCCATCTGAGCAGGAGACGATGTTGTTTCCAGCAAAGTTTGCTGCCCCGAATTGGCAGGCGCACCCCCCGGTCCATGAATAATAATAATGTTACCCCCTCGGGCATGGCCTTGAAGTGTTTGTTTATATTATTTGATCACAGTTCAAAATTCACTGAAAATGCGGTCCACACACGCCATACGAATATCAGTCCCACTGATCGCACTTCTTGGATCCGTGTCATTGTTCACTTTTTGTGCCATTATTTCTTTGTATTTGAGGATTTGTAGCAGCGTAATAGATGAGCTCATACATATTAAAATTGCGACTGCTCAGATTTTAGCAAAACTCCATGCTGTGGAAATTAAAGATCCTCTTTTATAACCGAGGTCAAAATCTTACACCTCAAGAACGCTTTATTGCAATCTGGCGCCTTAATTTCTACCGCATGCACAAGAGAAAAACGAAAGAAAAAAGCGTTGGAGGTAACAGTTAAATGGGAAAAACACATGTATGAGTGCATTAAGTCTGCCGTCACAACACTCCCAAAATCAGTTGGACCTTGGAAAGATAATTAGATTTCTGGCGATTTCTAAAGTTTATTAGATCTCTAAGAATTACGTTTTAATAAAACAAGGGAATGTGATGCGTTCTTCTGACACCAAACACACTCGGCACTTTTCCAATAAGTCGAGTTGAGATCAGTCGGAAAAGCATTCTGATTAGGTACAGTTCCACGAATCCCAATAGGGATACGCCGTAGCCAATGACTACGCTTCGGAGGGGAAAACGCACGCAAATTCACACCAAAGAATGAATGAATGAGCCGTTTATTTTCGGGGTTGCCCCCTTATCAAACAAATGCAAAATACAACAGATGCAAAAATATAACAGAAACACACAAATTATATGCACACCCATTTAGCAGCAAAACTATGAAAAATAACGAATAAAACCAGTGATTATGAATCAAGAAAAATGAACCAATAGACGGTGCTGGAGAATAGGTACACTTAAAGGGAGATTGAATGCGGACACCGGCAACTGATTCCACTCAGCTAAGGTTCTCGACAAAACAGAAAACTTCCCAACGTCCTTTTGAAAATTAAGTAACCTGATTTTATAGGTCTCGACGAGAATAAAAATGTGGCTGCTTTACATCGTCCAAAAGCTCACCCCATCCACCAACATTGGACACTATCAAAAATAGTGCAAGCAACCTGGCCACTTTTCTGCGGTTTGCTAAGGATGACCAACCAAGAGAGATCATCATTTGAAGAGAACAAGAGGAATTCAGGTAAGACATCGTCGGTGGTTTGATATAGGAGACAAGAGGAGAAAAGGGACTTCCTCCAGTTGAGCAAAACTCACCCAAAGGGCTGCTATGAAAATATCTATGTGTTTGTTTGAGCAGCAGCCTTGCGGGAATTGGGATGAACCCCAGATTCACGACCCCAGAGGATTTTATGAAGAAGCGCGTTTAAATTGAATAATGATGAGTCCATGATCGACATGTCGCTGTCGACTGAGAAGTTCAACCAGAAAAACAATTGACGAAAGGAAATGCAATATGAGCGACGGAGAGTTAAGATAAACGCCAATAAGCGTTGCGGGAAAATGATGATATGGCTGATTGGGACGTTGGAAGTTGTACCAAAAAGAGTAAAAGTTTTGCTTTTTCTGGAAGATTGGAAGATGGAATTTGCAATGGAAAAATTTAACAAAACTATCCTTCAGGCCCATGTTGAGAGTCGTTGCGGACGAAGATCGACTGGAGGAAGGCCGCTTAACATCCTTGCAGCTCCTTGCGATTGAACACATCAAGCGAGTTTGTTGGGTATCCATAAAAATGCTGGAACACGACCTGTTCCAAAATGCTGGTCACCGAGCAGTTGTGCTCCGTTTTCATCAGAAAGTGCTTTATGCATGACAACAATACACGCAGAGAAGTGTCGAGCTAGATGTGGACATGGTGAAAAATAACATGCGAAAACCAGGTTGCGATTAAAAATTTCTCGGTACGTTTTGAACTACCCTCGTATTTCTCAGAATCAGAATGAAAGTTTTGCTGAGGTGCAATACGTTACGCGACGCAATTTCCCATGGGGAAAGGTCAAAATTGCATATCTATAACATCATGCACTGGAGAAAACAATATACGGCTCAAAAAAGCCTGTTCAACGCCGTTCCGACCACGGGTTTTGCTTTTCATATCCAACACCTAGGCACAATTTTCATCCGAATTCATTTTTTCCAAAAACAATAAGAGAATGGAACTCCCTTGACGCTCCATCTCGGTTGTTTCCAAAGCACTCCTGAGGCACTTTCTCTCCCCCCATTCAAATTCTGTGCATAACTGAAACTGGAGCGTTTTCTCATGCGTTTCACACATTATTTTACTGATGCCATTTGCTTCTACTTGGTTAACTTTTTGTTTTGTTTTGTTTTTATTCCATTTGACGATGTTGTTAAACGGATGTTTAGGTACTTTGGAGCGTGTGCTCCCTGCCCCCAAAGTTCTTTGGGGCAGTATTGTGAAATTAAATTAAATTAAATTAAATTAAAACGTCACTGCAGATATAGACAATTTTAATGACTTTTTGCTCCGCAATTGCATTGACGTTTCTCCAGTGTCGTTTAATGTAATCGTCTTCTCTTGTTACTTTTTGTGCGACGGAATTATCTTTCGCCAGTGACGTTTTAAGCACAATTGTCCTCCTCCGGCAACGTTTTAGGCAGCAATTCTCATTCTCCAGTAACGTTTTGCACAGCAATTCTCTTTCCACAGTGAAGCCTTGCATTGTATTTGTCATTCCTTTGCACCGTTTTGCACCACATCCAGTTCCGGTTCGTCCGCTTTGGCATCACCCAGTGAATGACCCGCAATCTCTATACTCATCATGTCTCCTGGCCATTAGTTAGCAAAACGAAACTAAATCGGTCCCCATTTTAATGGCATTAGGGATTTTCGGACAGAAATGGAAGAGAGAAAAAATCAGTACGCACCCTCGGCAAAGGGTCAGGCAGAGTGCTGGCAGTGCTGTGGGGAAAGATCAAACGGTCGGTACTGCCTTGCACGAGGTGATACTCGCGTACTCGCGGGGATGGTGTTTCAAGGGATCTGCAATTTTCAGCATGATGTTTCCACGTCCCAGGATTTAAAGGGTGTCCCTTTGGTGGGTTTGGGGTAGAAGGGCTGTGAAATATAGGGATAAATAATACCGGTGTAGAGAGTAAGTTGTGTTATTGGGTTATTACATGTTGGAAAAGGACAGTGCCTAGCGCAGCCGGCTGACATCGCAGGATACTAAGAGCAAAAGGAAAGCTGCGGTGTGGTGGGTGAGGTTCCCAGTCAGTGTGGTAACTTTTCAAGGGAGGGGATGGTGGGAGGCAGAGAAATTAAATGGCCGGCGGCGAGTCAGACGCAGACCAGGAGACGGTTATGCCCAAGACCACGCTATAAATTCATATTATTGCATAAAGTGTCTAAAATACATCCACAGACGTTTCTGGAGGCCCACTTTTGCCACGCGCGAACTTGTTCTTCCTGCGGAAGAGGGGTCAAAACATGCATTTCTAGCAGGCATGGTTTGACCCTGTAATCAATCGTATGACCCACCAAAAATGCTTCAATTCGAAAATGCTGCAAACTCTGGGCATTTTTAATACAAAGTGATATTGCTGTCACAAGTATATTCTTGCAAGCCCTGTAGAACTGTAGCGATGATGTCGGTGTGCCAACAGCAATTTCGAGGGATTATGGA
>JASGXE010014442.1:0-23461 GCA_030068105.1 Sinentomon sp. SZTP_YWyxl | reverse complement strand
CTCAAATGACAACCTAATCAACTGGACCTTTCTCTACGCTGCAATGAGCCTGCAAGCATTTCATGAGAGTTCTTTGTCTTCTGTAATTTGGTAATCCACAGCAGACAGGTGCAGTGGATGTAACAGCAGAATCCCACGACAAGAATGATGAGAATAAAGGGTTATGGTCCAGTTGGTGACCTGGGACCTGAGGCGGCCATACACATGGCAAGGGTTGCGCGTGTGCGCCTATTATTTTTCTGTTTTGTTCAACAATTTTTAGCAGTGGGTCAGTTCCCATTTTTTCTATCCATTGTCAACAATTGTTCAATTTGATGACTTCAAATGTTTTTAATAGGAATACTAAAAAAAGAAAAAAATTGTCTTAAATGTCACATTTTATCAAAAACGAAAACAAACAAAAGTCAACGAAATCGTCAAATGCAAGTGGATGACCCAGTGTCCTCAGTGGATCCTCAAGCACCTGGATATCCTCTAGCAGATATCCTCAAGCACCTGGATATCCTCTAGCAGATATACTCAAGCACCTGGATATCCTCTAGCAGGTATCCACAAGCACCTGGATAAAAGTGATATTAATTTTTTGTCAGTTGAATAAATATCATTCTCTCAGCTAAAATCGCTTCTGATTGGTTCCCAGGTCATCCGCACAAATTTAAGACTGAACGCTTTTTTGAATTTCTGAATGCTCACGGTCACATGTCCAAAATTTTAAATGGGCATTCCATTCATAAAAATGGCATTTCATCATGTTATTCTGAAACTCATGGTTACGACATAAATGCCCCGATGCGTGCACATTCTCATCATTGTGTAACAATGATCAACATAGTGTCCACTCCAATTCATCGGAAGTGTGGCGCCCGCTAGCATTGCCTTGTGTATGACCATAACCGAATAAAGGCATGACATTATTCACAGGCACAGCTGCAGATGACAATGTTGATAACTTTCGACAGTCCCATTTTGTCGAGAGACACTCAGAAATATTTCAAAATAAAAATATCGTAACAAACATGTTAAATGGTGTCAGCCCCAAACAAAACAATGCAGGTCTACCTTCCATGTCAGATCAACATAAAAATATCGCATTCATAAAAATGACTGACTTTGGTGCTGTGATCTTTTCTGCCACAGTTTTCCCTGCCAAAAATGTGGCAGTGAAAAACACAACACCAAAGTCTTTCATTATGCGCTCTGCAGGCGTCAACAGAATCCATCCTGGACGTTTTATGAATATTCTGTTTGTACATAGGTACCTATACAGGGTAGCCCAAAAGTCTTCGGCAATAGGAAAAATGAAAATTTGCAGTTTTGATTGTATTTTGTAATCAGAAACTTCGTCTAGCTCAAACCATGGATGTGTAGACTTCAATCGGAAATTTTAGCACCGGATAAAGTGGTGACATCGGTGGTGGGAGCAGGAAAAAGTCACAAATCACAAAATATGACAAAAACAGCAAATTTTATTTTTGGTTATGACCTAAGACTTTGGGCATCCCTGAATATGCACATGTTGCTCCGATTGAAGTGTAAACAGATGTCGTTAGAGCTAGAAAAAGTTTCAGATCACAAAATGTGGCAAAATAGCAAATTTAAATTTTTCCTATGGCCAACGACTTTTGGGCCACCCTGTATACGTTGGTGCAAATCTCATCGAGGGATTTCGAAAGATGATGAAAGTAGGGAACTGTCCAATTAACCCACAAGTAACTGTAGACAAAAATTCACATTTAATCTAGATCACCTTAGCACCACTTTCAGATATATCCTCTGGTAACAGCCAGTACGGCAGATGTGTCTTTATAATCCTCGGCTCTTTTATCTGCTGAATTGACCTGATACCAGGATAAAGGTATTCCAAAAACGGAACTCTCGACTCCAAGTTGGCACTGGCAGCATCCTTGAAGTTCAGGTTGTTTCTCATCAGGTAGACCAGCTCCAAGAGCCAGGTTATCCCTGAAAGACAGTAACAGAATAAGAAAATGCACGTTGCTGGTGTAACGGGAACAATGTCAGCCATCATTTTTGGCATTGTAAGATCAATAACATCAAATTGTGTGGTTTTCAGTGGGCCTACTGGTTTCGAGTAATCATTTTTCACACTCCAGACATGACATTGTGGAGTTGGCGCATCTTTTCCTTTATCATGGACCCCAGCTTTCTCTTCAGCTTTCGAGTGGAGAAAAATTCCAAGGGCTTATCTCGTGAAGCATGTCCTCAGCATTTGGTCACAAGGCCGGCCAGAAAATTCCGAGTGTTCAGGTCCAACATTTGGGCATTCTTTTACTTGGCGAATTCGGAGACTATTCGACAGTACAGACCTCTCTTTCTCACGTGGGCAAATGAAAATGCACACAACCTTTTGCAGCTGTGATGAAGCCAGATCTCTCAATTATTGTTTATGCACTGGTTGTTGTCTGTTCACACTCTTGCCCTTCTTTCATCCCACTTATAAAACTGTAGTGTTTGGGACCACAACACAGGAGGATACCAATAAAGCACAGGAAGATAGATCTCAATAAATAACAGCTAGGTAATTTAAGCACATATCCACTGTTGGTGAAGTGATTATCCATGCATGTCCACAGTGGCGTAGGTAGGGGGGGCGGCCGCCCCCCCAAACACAACTGTCAATGTGTAGATAAAACACCTTCGAAACTGAAATTGAAAAGAAAAAATCGAGATTTTGACATTTTCTCAACTTTTCATTTTTTTTCGCTCTGTGGACCTGAAAATGGAGCAGGTAGTCATTTACTTTGCATCAAGACTTATGAATTCCGCCAGTGGCACACCGGAGGTCGCAGGAGGTGAGAACCCCCAGAGCACAGATCAGTGCGAAAAAGTCTGGCGGGGGCCCAGGGAGTGATTTTAAGGAACCTGAAATTCACAAATTGCTTTGGACCTTGGGGGGCCAGGGGCGCAAATCCCTCTCGAGATCTGGGGGGGTTAGTTGCCTCGGGGGCCCTTTTTTCATGGAAATTGGGGCCTATTAGATGAAGCCCGCCGCAGGCGCAACGGGGTCTGGGGCAGCGCCCCAGCGGGGATTCAAGGGGCAGAGCCCCTGGCAGGGGGTGTGGGGGACGGAGTCCCCCAGAAGCTGAAGAAATTTTGAAATTCGAGTGTTCATTTGGGGTCCAAAATTGATGTTTCTTTCAAATTTTTGGGACCCAAATGAGCCTTGAAATGATGGGCGCACTTTTATGGTTTTGCAAATTTGAGGCCCATTCGCAACAGGCCTGAATTTCCAAATGTGTGTGTGCAAGAGACGTTTTCTGAAATTCACGAAAGCAGATGCAAAAACAAAAGCGATAATATGTCTCCAACAAAAGAAGGTCAAGAGGAGCAGTTAAATTGTGAAACTAAATTGTGAAACAAAGTCGGGGGCACGCGGGGTCTGGGGCGGAGTTCTTGGCTCAAGTGGGATGTCAAGGGACAGAGCCTTGCAGAGTTTCAGAGCCTTCAGCAGGGTGTCCACAGAGGTGTGATAACTTTTAGGCATTTCAACATGCATTTTGGTCCGGATTTTTGCTATTTTGACCGCCATTATGGCCAGGGCTGGGTGGTCAGGCTCATACATATGGTATCATTAAAATTTGTACAAAATTCTCACATATGTAGATTCAGGCCATTGCAGGTGCTTTGGCGTTCATTTGTTTTTTCTTTTCCACTGGACAGACTTGTTTTTTTGGAAATGAGGTTTTTTCAGAGTGGCAGAAGGCCATGATCTGGATTGATTCCCTTGCTTTTTCGGGGCACAAGAGCGGTTTTTTAGGGTCGGCGGCAGGGGCGCTCTGTGGGGTTGGCAAGAGGGCCCAACCTCCCATAATTTCACCAATTCAAATTGTTCGTTACGATATCATTAAAATGCGGTCAAATGATGGCTTTACTTTTCACCTTTTTGGAATGAGGCCGGTAGGTTGTAGGCATTTATTTTTCTTTTCCATTAAAATCTGCTGTGTATTTTTTTTTGTTTTTTTTTTTTGGAAATGAGGTATTCTGAAAGCTGGAGCTGGATTGATTCCCTTGCGGTCGAGGGGCCCCAGAGGGGATTAATTTGTGCTCGACGCATGGGCCCTTTCTGGGGATGGCAAGAGGGCCCAAATCCACCAGAACTCCATCAATAAAATTTATTCGTTATCATACCTACCACGGCGTTACCACAGCAGGTGGTTGGCACTCGCTTTTACTTTCACACAAGTCTGTTGTGTTTTGTAGGTTTTTATTGGATATGAGGTTTTTGTATTGAAAGCTGGAGCTGGATTGATTCCCTGGTGTTCTAAGGGCCCCAGAAAGCTAGCTGGATTGATTCCTTGGCGTTCTAAGGGCCCCAGAGGGGTTAATTAAGGGCTGAGGCAGGGGCCCTCTGTGGGGTTGGCAGAGGACCCAAATCCATCAGAATTCCATAAATAAAATTTTTTTGCTATCATAGCATTTCCACAGCGTTACCATAGCAGGTGGTTGGCACTCACTTTTACTTTCCTTTTTTGTCTTGTGTTTTTTGAAGTTTTTTTTGGATGTGAGGTTTTTGTGCTGAAAGCTGGAGCTGGATTGATTCCCTGGCGTTCGAAGGGCCCCAGAGGGGGAAAATAAGGGCTGAGGCAGGGGCCCTCTGTGGGGTTGGCAAAAGGGCCCCACCCCCTCCAGAATTCCACTCACCGAATTCTTGGGGGGTGAACCCCCCCAACCCCCCCCCCCGTGATTTGCGCCCATGTGGGGGCCTCCGCCCCCCAAACCCCCCGCCAGGGGCTCTGCCCCCTGGACCCCCACTGGGGGGCAGCAGCCCCCCAGACCCCCCCACAATTGGGGGGCTGCCGCCCCCCAAACCCCCGCTCACTCGCCTCTCCGCCCTCCCCTTGCCAAAATCCTGCCTACGTCACTGCATGTCCAGGTCGAGAACTGCAGAACCTCCCTTATCTACCCCACTGCATGGTTTTCATTTGGTAGGTACTTACCCATGTTTTCACCAATTAAAAAAAAGTTTTAAATGAGCTGGCAGGCACCAGTCTACATCGTGAACAAAATGGCAGAACATAATATCAAAATTTAGGATCTTTATTTAAAAGGAGCAGATAGCATCGTCAGAGTAAAAGAATTTTTTTTCAAATGGGGTCAATCTTGGCACCAGTTTTAAAGGTGGAAAAATTGCTAAAAGGAGGTCAGCGGAACTTAGACTCAAGAAGTTCTTTCCGCGTGTCCCACACATTCCGCCAGCTGCCAAACAACTGTTGGTTAACAGTTACAGTGTGGTATTTGTTTCCTGAGAATTAAATAATTTTTTGCACGTTTTACAATAATTGGTACTGACTACTGTTCATGCTCGTGCCTGCCATTTGAGTACCTACCTACCATCGTTAATATTCCATGAATATCTTGGTCTAATGAATCTATTATATTGATGATCTGGATTGATGTGAAAAACACCAACACCAGGTCAGGAGGATTGTCACTTCGGAGAAACCGTCGGGCGCAAATCTCGAAAAAATAGGCCGATGGTATGATTCATGTATGAAGGTATTTATTTTTATGTTGGTGTATTTGCAAAATTTTTTTTTTTTTTTTTTTTATTAAATTTATCTTCTCGAACCGACTTTTTGCGTTTGTATTTTGATAACAGAGGTCCTGCCTTCCTTGTTACTCATGGTAGGTACCTACGAAAATAAATGAAGGCAGTGGCCTATTTTTGCATTGTGGTGCGTACTAGATCCATAGATTCAGGCTGCCTATCTGAGTTTTGTATTACCTACCAGAAATCCCCTCCTCACCCATAAAAAGGTGCTCGTTTGTTTCTTGGGCTGCAGTGAACATCTCAACTGTGATTAACTTCAGATCGCAAGTAGGTAGCTCTGTTGATTATGCTGACGAGTTGGACTGGGAGGGTCTACTTACCGCTGCGGCGTGAGAACTCCCAGGTTCGCTCTGACGCATCATCGGTGGAGTTGCTTGCAGGTAAACTTTGTTTGACTTGAAGAAAGCCCATTCATTTTTCAATGCAGTCAACATCTCGAAGCTTTTTTGTGAGTAGGATCGGGGTAGGCGAAAAAAGAGAAAAATAGTAGATACCTAGGTAGCTTGCAATCACGTTTAAATTTGGCACATAGGTAGGATACAGACAGGTAGTTAACGCAAAATTTCAGTTTGCCTAATTGGTAATTTTTTTTCCCCATTCTTGCACGAATCGAATCAATTGAATTTTTTGACTGAATTTGTGACTTGTCATGTTTGGACATGGACATGTGTTTTTGTTTTGGTGACCATGATGTCACTTTTTGTGCAATTTGACAACTGTGACGAACCACTGGATGGAGATTCTTCATGAAAACGTCCACGTGCTGAGATGGTATGTTTTTGTTACGGTTTATTTTTTTTTTCTCGCCTTGTTGCCGTAAACCATTTTTGCACCTCCTTCAATCATTCTCCCCATTGCACCCACACCCAAAAAACCAAATCGGTTTTTCAAATCTGGGGTGCAATGTGGAATATCGGACCGACTTCTCCCACTTGGGGGACTGTTCTTTTTATTCTCACGGCGCGGTTACTCCGATTCATCGGATTTGCGGTTGCGCCGGCAGTAAATAAAATGATGCAAGTTGTCGACAAAAAAAAAAATTAAAGAAACAATTGAAAAAATACAATAAGTCAATAGTCAAAGAAAAAGTAGTTTTTCTGCCATTTGTTCATCCAAAGTCGCAATCCCTTGGACCCTTCTCTCCACCATAGATGCCGTTCAAGCCCGAAAGGTCAAACCTGATTTTGGATAGCCGACAATGAAGACATCATCCGGCCTGGTGACAAACGTCTTCACCTGCTTGTGGACACCACTGCTGATCACATACTCTGGAAGAATGCATGACTTATAGCGATAGAATTGAGTTGACTTCGAACTTGTGAAGTTCTCGTCGGATGGAAGTCGCTCACATCCTTCGAGGAAGAAATCGAGCTGTTTGGCCCTGCGTCTTCTGAAGAGAAATGCTGTGACAAAGGTGCCGCCAAACAAGGCAATAGCAAAGAACCGTTTAATTAACTTAAGCCGTCGCAGCGAGTCATGTTGGTAGAGTGCACCATCTTGATTGGATCCAGACGAGAACTGTTTCATGAAATACAATGTCGGTGGAAAAGGCCAACGACTACATTTTACGTGAACCACGGAGCCTGACTGCTTGAGACACAAAGAAAAACAGATTTTGGAATACAAAAATAAGGACATAAATTGGCCTGCAGGAGAAAAAGAACAAAAGAGGAGAGGAACAAGCAAAGCAGCGGGCAAGCTTCACGACAATAATTTGCATCAAACAGAGCTTCTTTTTGATATGTTTTCATAATTCTGTGGGCACTACCCACTTGCCAATCGCCATGCAATGGATTGACCATGGCTGCAACAATTTTCCATGGGTGCTTTGCTGGTCCAGGTGCCTTCTTAAGTGTGTTGCATCCCTCAATGCTTGGCAGCAGTGTGCCCGCAAGGAGCTTTCGGAATTTCCCCAAATTGTCAAAAAATGTCCCCAAATTGCCTCAAATTTCCCCAAAAACAAAAGGTCACTCTTGTGTACCCAATAGGCACAATTAACAAAAGAATGACAATGGTGTGCAGTGTTGCCAGATCATTTTTTCAAAACCCACGCGATTTTCTTCTGAAAACCAGCGGAAAAACCGCGCTCGATGTTCTTCTGAAAACAAGCGGAAAAACCGCGGAAAATTTCCAAAAACCGCCGAAAAACCGCAGTTCTTTCTCGCAACAGATCGGAAAATGAGGCACAAATGAGAACATCTTTTCTTGGACCCAGTCAAATCTAATCGGAAAAGGGGAAAACCAGTACAAATTGGAACACCGAAAAAGCTGAAATTCGCCCAATCGACTGTTGAAGGGATGAAAAATGTGGTCAAAAAATTTCTGCCACAAAAACAGCGGAAATCCTGCGGAAATGACGGCGAACCAGCGAAAATCCCGCAACCCGCGGAAGTCAAAATTATCCCACGAGGAACCTCAAAAACCAGCGGAATCTTGCGGGAAAACCCGCGATCTGGCAACACTGGGCACAAATTTATTTGCACTTTTCGTTTTCTTCCATTTTCAAAAATGGCAAAAAAGAAGAAAATTCCCGGGCAAAGCAGACGCAGTCGAGTCGACGTCGAGGAGAGGCAATTCGAGTCGACCGATTCGATGGAAATTTGCGAAACACACGAAAACATCTTCACATGAAGCGACATCATTGTGGTTGTTGGAGGAGTTTGGGACTCAATTTTCAGTTTTTCTTGCAAAGTCCCAAAAATCCCTCAAAACACAAAATCCCTTTTCAATCCCTCAGAAGGCCAAAAAATCCCACAAAAAGGGATAAATCCCTCGAATTGGCAACACTGACCAGAAGCCAAGAACAAAAAAAAATCTGCCGGAAAAACAAGCGGAAAAACCGCGAACTGCGGATCCGAACCCGCGAAAAAACCGCAACCCGCGAAACCCAAAATTTCTCCGCGGGGAAGCTCAAAAACCAGCGGAATTTCGCGGGAAAACCCGCGATCTGGCAACACTGATGGTGTGATGTAAATGTGGCTGTCATGTGTGCGAATGACGATGTGGGTTCGTTTGTGTCTGCGAATTGGGATTTCGGGCACAGGGGCATTGCATCGGCTGCAAAAAGTGAGGTCCAAATTTTTTTTTTGACCCTCAAAGGTCACCATGTGGGGGGTGGGAGTGAAAATGGAAAAACTGGTCTGAACGTTCCCTGCATATTATTATTCTGGACCTGCTTGCCAAATTTGGTGACAAAATTCAAAAGTTAAATATGTCAAAAAATGACAGGGCCATTTTTTTAACTATGTTGGAGGCCACAGGCAGTAAAAGCCATTGGACGTGGTAAACCCCGGTCAGACATGCATCATTTTTTTGCCTCGGCAATTACCACAACAACAATCAAGTCGTCGTGTTCTTTCACCGAGGCAGCATGTATCTTTTTGTGTTAGATAAAACGCCGTCGCGATCGGCAATAAAAAAAGAAAACATGGTTTCAAGTGCAAACCATCGGTGCAGAGAGATTGCGGTACAGTTTTAGAAACCCATGGTGGGTATTGTCAAGAAATGTGGCCGGAAAAATAAAAATAAAAGAACAACACGAACCAGGTCAGGTGACGTGAAGATTCCAGCATGGCATTGTCCAGATGGTGACAGTTTGACAGCAGGCTCGGATGAATAGATAACACAACAACAAAAATCAATTTGGTAACAAATATATCAATTTTGGTAGGTAGGTACCTCAATTTATAGTGCATGAAAACATGGAAAAAAAGGAAAAGGCACAATTAGCAAATGATCTCCAAGGAAACGAAATGGGGGCATGATCCAAATAACCTATATACCTACCTAGGCCTACCTACTACCTAGTACCTACCTACTAAGGTGATAAACTGAGTTTTGGCTTTATGACAGATAAAAAACTGGCCTCTGATAGGTTTAGCATGTCATGAGAAATGCCAAGTTTGTTCCAGAGAAACACGTAGTTGTTTAGGAAGGAGAACCTAGAGACATTTTTGGAAAGGGAAGGTGGGATAAATGAAACGAGGTCACTGGCCCTCATCGACCCTGTGTTTTTGACCAGGGTGCAACAGCATCCTGCCCATCCTCCCTCACCATGGACACATTTTCGAAAAATTGAAACACCCCTGAGCTTTCTCCTCTTAGGCTGGAGAGATTCACTGCGGGGAAAACTCAGGGGAGGGAAAAATTTCCCCGCTTCTTTTTTCGCCTCGGGTATGGGGAAAATGTCAAATGAAAAATGGTCGGTGAGATTCACTATGGGTAAAGTTGCGGGGAGGATACTTTCGCTTGTCGAAACCCCCGAACTTCAGTTGGATTTTCACCGGTGAGATTGACTCGCACAGAATCCCCGGAGACTGCTTCCCTGCTGTCCTATTGGTTTCCATTGCCAATGACGTCGTCAGCATTGCAGGAAGAGGATAGGTACTGAATTGCCACACGCCACAGTTCGGTTGCGATCGAAGTTATCTGAACTGGACGGCAGGCAGGTGCAGGCGCTTTTGTCGAGGCCATGTGCTTGCTGTTTGCGTTTTCAAGTAGAGACTGTTTGCGTTTTACTGAACGTTTTACCCACAGTCAGCGACTCGAGTGGCGACTCAAGTTGCGATTCGGCACTACCCTGGATGACCAACTTCAGCGAAAGGTGGAAGCATGCACAAAGCCTCTCGGTTCCGTTTTCGACCAAATAGGTAGATCTGGATGTAGTAGATTCGGGATAAAATAATAATTTGCCCAACCTTGCATTTGAAACTGGTGGCGCTAAATGGCTGGCCAAGTCACATTCGGTCCCATTTTCAAAGTGGTTGACATGAGGGAAGTGAGATTCGGCAAAATGAGCATCTGCAATTCACTTGAGTTGAACACACCGAAGGTGGTTCCGAATGGCAGCCCGAGTCATGCTGGGAAAGCCTCTGTTTTCGATCTAACGGCCTGGGCGAAGCGGGATTTGACGAAATGAACATTGACAATTCACTCGAATTGGACACCGCAGGGTGATGCCGAATGGTGGCCCGGGTCACTCTCTGCAAGCCTTCGGTTCCGTTTTCGACATAACTGGCCTCTATGATATGGGGTCATTCGAGAAAAAGAGCTCCCGAAATTCTCTTGAGTTGAACAATCCTTGGAGGTTGGGAAGGTATCCCGATTCATGCTCAGCAGACTCGCTTTCGCTTTCGACCAAACGGGCCTGGATTAAGTGAGATTCAACAAGATGATCATTGACCAAAATCTTGAGTTGGACATTTCAAGACCTGCTGGGCTGCCCCCACTCGGAGGCACTTCACTTCCATTTTCGAACAAACGGTCCTCGAGGAAGTGAGACTTGCAAAATATTCTGAGGATGTTCACGATTTGGAACAGCTTTCAACATTTGCTGGCGAGACTCGCGTTTTCCAGGTCTGTTTTCCTGCAAATGTGAGGGTTTTCAAGATTTGCCGGCAACACCGATTTGTCATGACACATACATGCGACAAAAAGCCTGGTGAACGAAAATTTCACATGCCCCGCAAAGCGCATTCGGTAGGTATATGCATACATCCATGAAGAAGTGCAAAGACGACAACACCGCTGCAATAACACAGAATGCATCTATTCAACTTGCCGCACTCGAACGGTTACCCGCAGCTTTACCCATGCCTCGGCCGGGGTGAAAACAAATGTCAATTTTGTCACCGAGGAGGCAGAAATATTTCAGAATCCCTTGCGTTTTACCCGCTGTCGGCAGTCAATCTCACCGGTGAAAAAATCCCCGGGGAAAAATAGTTTCGGAAACAAAATTATCCCCACAAGTCAAAGTACGGGGTAAAAATCGAAGTCAATCTCACCAAAAACCAGAATCCCTCGAACTTTTCCCTCTTCCTCCAATTTCCCCGCAGTCAATCTCTCCACTGTTAGCAAGGGATTCCCAGCCCAGCTCTCCCTGAGCAATGTCACACTGGAGTAAAAGGAGAAGTCCCCAGAAACAAACCTCACTGCCCTGCGCTGGACAGCTTCAAGTGCATCAATGTGGCACTGAAGATGAGGATCCCAGGTCGTTGTTGAATATTCTAAGATGGAGCGAACCAATGAGAAGTAGAGTATTTCCTTTACCTTTCTGGAGGCGTGGGAATGGAGGCGCGAGAACTTCCAGCCCACTTCTTGAAGCACCACCTGTTGTTTCTCTTGCTTGGAGTCCAGTCCTGAGCTTTCTCATTATTCGGCTCATGCATTTCTCGGCTGTGAACGGAGCGATTTTCTAGGTAGGAATTTTTTTCACATGTAGGATAGGAATTTCTCCTAAACTTGCCTCGCTTGAAAGGTGTGCAGTAGGTAGGTACTGTTCAGCAGTCAGCACCTTTATTTATTGTTGCCTTCTTTCTTTTCTTCTTCTTTTTTCGCTATGGAGGAGATTATTTGCACCAAAATTATGAAAATACTTGTGTGCTAGGTGTGCTGCTTAAATTAAAAAAAAAAAAAAAAAAAAAATGGTGTCGGATAAGAAATTTCAGTTGATTTGATGCCCGTTTTACCATCTGACTTATAGGTATGAGGTCCCCAGTTCAGGGCAGGACTGAAATGAATGCCAAGGTATTTGATATTGTCTGGGCGAAACAACACAGAGGGACCAATGGAATAATCTGAGATGGAGGGATGTGTAGATGAAGCAAATGACATAACAGATGTCTTTGCGACATTTACTTATACTCATTTGATTCTCATCACACCATTTGACTATGGAATCTAGGTCATCCTGAAGGGCTTTGGAATCATCTGGAGACCTGATAACTCTGTAGAGGACTATGTCATCTGCAAACAAACTGATGTTGGAGATGATATTATCTGCAATGTCATTAATATAAATGAGAAAGAGGAGAGGGCCACACACTGAGCCTTGAGGAATGCCACTAGTGAGTGGGTGGGCCTCTGACAGATCGTTGCAAACGAGAACCTGGAACTGCCTGTCAGAGATAAAATTTGAGAGCCACAGGAAAAGATTTTCAGGAATTCTCAGCCTAGATAGCTTAGAGAGAAGAATAGGAATTGAGACTTTGTCAAATGCCTTAACCAGGTCAATGAAAATTGCATCAGACTGACTGGACTCTCCGAGAGCAGTGGCGATGTCATGCACAAAACTGGTCAGTTGGGATTCGCAAGAGAACTTGCTGCGGAAACCGTGCTGATGCTGAGAGAAGAATTTTTGACCCTCCAGCAACCTAGGTATATAAATAGCCGGCTACCATCTTTTCCATAAGTTTAGCTGAAGAGCTGATGAGACTTATTGGTCGGAAGGAGGTAGTCGAAAGAGGCTGGCCACCTTTGGGCAGTGGTATCACGATACTCATTTTCCAATCAGTTGGGATTACATTTTGGGCCAAGGATACTGAGAAGAGCACAAAAAGAAAAGTTTTTAGTTTGTCGCAGTGGTTTTTAAGGAATGCCATAGGTATGGAATCATTGACATTGAAAGTGGAGTTCTTTGATGTTTTGATCGCTTTAACCACCGCTTCCAGGGAAATCAAATCAGCATCACGGAGAAAAGCTTGAACTCGGTTGTAGTCACCCATGATGAAAATCGGCGAGCTACAACCAAGTGGATGTGACTGCAGGCATGGAGTGATTGCTGCCAGGAACTCTAAATAAATTGCAGTGAAGCAGTTTATGGACTCGCAGGGGCAAGCTCTGTTGATTATGCTGACGAGTTGGACTGGGAGGGTCTACTTACCGCTGCGGCGCGAGAACTCCCAGGTTCGCTCTGACGCATCATCGGTGGAGTTGCTTGCAGGTAAACTTTGTTTGACTGGAAGAAAGCCCATTCATTTTTCAATGCAGTCAACATCTCGGAAGCTTTTTTGTGAGTATGATCGGGGTAGGCGAAAAAAGAGAAAAATAGAGATACCTGTGAACATTGTCACTCGACCCACTGACATGCTTGAGCCGAATGTTGGAACAGCTATTGATCTTATTTTTCACTGTCCACAGTCAACAGCAATGTCAATTAAATCCTTTATAGGCATGAGTGACCACTTTATGATAAGTGCCTGTTTCCAGGTTGATTGTTGTGCACCTCTACCTCTCCCTTCCCACCAAAGTGACCTTTTGCCGCACATATCTTTTTGACAAATACGACAGGGATGCTGTGGATAGATTAGGATACTTGACTTTGCTCTACTTGACTTATGTAATCTTGACCCCATAGTTGACCAGCTCTGGACTGAATTCAAGACAGTTTGCACTTTGGCCATTGATCACTTTATTCCTCGGCGGGATCCAATTAAAATTAGAAATCTGTCCTTCCCACCTTGGTTTAATGCCAGTCTTCGCCAAAAATACTTCAAAATGTTGAAAAAAGGGGAAGTGACTAAAACGCTGAACCTGCTTGTCCTGCTTGTCTTGCTTGTCCTGCTGGTAATGGCCAGGTTAGGGTTAGGTCAGGGTTAGGTGAGGTTATTTTGGGTTAGGATAACCTAATCTAACAATAACCTAACCTATTTAACCAGAACCAGCAGGACAAGCAGGTTTCCAGCAGGACAAGCAAGACAAGCAGGACAAGCAGGTTCAGCGTTTTAGTCACACCCCTTTTTTCTTCCTGCTCCTCAAACCAGAATCTGTTCCCTCTTTATGCTGCTGCTTTAAAGGATTACCAAAACAATCTGAATTTCATTGAGGCACGCTTTGTTCAGAAACTTGCAATCAATGATGTTATCACATCAAAGCAGTTTTGGAAGTTCCACAATAGCAAAACTTCCAGTCAAGGTCCCTCTGGTGCCAATGCTGGGTCGAGTAGCTGTTTTGCTTTGGCTCTGAGGAGCTATCTCAACCCAAAGAGGCGAACCCATTCCCCCGATGTAGTGCTCCGGAAAGACTACCTAGGAACCTATGTGGGTCAAACTGTGTTATCTTCTACTTCTTTTTCTTCTATCTAATCTCATGTTGTTGGCTTTGTTTCTTCATTTTGTCATTTCCCTACCTTCTTCCTTTTCTCTCACCTACCTATGTCTAACTTTTATTCGCTTTTTTGCATATTTTCATTTGAGATTGCGAATGGGTATGTTGTGGTGTGCGTGTGTGCTGGTTAATGCTGCAGGCTTGATGCTGATGGTAGGGGAGGTCTTGTTTGGGTCGCGTGTGTATGACTGTTGTGTGCCTGTATTGAATGCTATATGACTAGGCCCCGTCCACATTCCGATGATATGTCCTATATCTATAGCTCCTATAGCTTGCAATCATGTTTAAATTTGGCACATAGGTGGAATACAGACCCATAGGTAGTTAACGCAAAAATTCAGTTTGCCTAATCGGTAATTTTTTTTCCCCATTCTTGCACGAATCGAATCAATTGAATTTTTTGGCTGAATTTGTGACTTGTCATGTTTGGACATGGACATGTGTTTTTGTTTTGGTGACCATGATGTCACTTTTTGTGCAATTTGACAACTGTGACGAACCACTGGATGGAGATTCTTCATGAAAACGGCCACGTGCTGAGATGGTATGTTTTTGTTACGATTTTTTTTTTCTCGCCTTGTTGCCGTACCATTTTTGCACCTCCTTCAATCATTCTCCCCATTGCACCCACACCCAAAAACCAACTCGGTTTTTCAAATCTGGGATGCAATGTGGAACATCGGCCCGACTTCTCCCACTTGGGGGACTGTTCTTTTTATTTTCACGGCGCGGTTACTCCGATTCATCGGATTTGCGGTTGCGCCGGCAGTTATTTAAAAAAAAAAAAAAAAAAATGTGATACCCCTGTAGTTTTCAACTTCACCCTTATTCCCCTTCTTATGTATTGGCACAATTATCCCAATTGTCCAAGCAGTCGGAAAGAATCCTGTGTCTGCCAACTTGTCAAAAAGCACCACCAAGACATGTTCAAGCGCAGGCAAAATTTTCTGATCCGATCGCGTCGGCGGCTGGAGAGTGAATGTTCAAAGTGACCCCTGACATTTAAAGGTCACCATGTGGGGGGTGGTGGTGAAAATGGAAAAACCGGCCTGAACGTTCCCTGGATATTATTATTCTGGACCGGCTTGCCAAATTGGGTGAAAAAATTCAAAAGATAAATGTCAAAAAATGACCGGGCCGTTCAAAGTGACCCCTGACCCTCAAAGGTCACCATGTGGCGGGTGGGGTGAAAATGGAAAAACTGGTCTGAACGTTCCCTAGAGATTATTATTCTGGACCTGCTTGCCAAATTTGTTGAAAAAAAAATCAAAAGTTAAATGTCAAAAAATGACCGGGCCGTTCAAAGTAACCCCTGATCCTCAAAGGTCACCATGTGGGGGTGGTGGTGAAAATGGAAAAACTGGTCTGAACGTTCCCTAGAGATTATTATTCTGGATCGGCTTGCCAAATTTGGTTAAAATATTCAAAATATAAATGTCAAAAAACGACCGGGCCGTTCAAAGTGACCCCTGACCCTCAAAGGTCACCATGTGGGGGTGGGTGGTGAAAATGGAAAAACTGGTCTGAACGTTCCCTAGAGATTATTATTCTGGACCTGCTTGCCAAATTTGGTGAAAATATTCAAAAGTTAAATGTCAAAAAATGACCGGGCCGTTCAAAGTGACCCCTGACCCTCAAAGGTCACCATGTGGAGGTGGTGGTGAAAATGGAAAAACTGGTCTGAACGTTCCCTAGAGATTATTATTCTGGACCTGCTTGCCAAATTTGGTTAAAATATATATATTCAAAAGATAAATGTCAAAAAACGACCGGGCCGTTCAAAGTGACCCCTGACCCTCAAAGGTCACCATGTGGGGGGTGGTGGTGAAAATGGAAAAACTGGTCTGAACGTTCCCTAGAGATTATTATTCTGGACCTGCTTGCCAAATTTGGTGAAAAAATTCAATTGTTTTGTGACAAAAAAACGACCGGGCCGTTTTTTTTTTTTTTTTTTTTTTTTTTAAACTATGTTGGGGGCCACAGGCCCCAACATAGTTTAACACCCCAACATAGTTTGACACACCCAAACGTTCAAAGTGACCCCTAACCCTCAAAGGTCACCATGTGGGGGTGGTGGTGAAAATGGAAAAACACGTCTGAACGTTCCCTAGAGATTATTATTCTGGACCTGCTTGCCAAATTTGTTGGTGAAAATATTCAAAAGTTAAATGTCAAAAAATGACCGGGCCGTTCAAAGTGACCCCTGACCCTCAAAAGGTCACCATGTGGCGGGTGGGGGTGAAAATGGAAAAATTGGTCTGAACGTGCCCTCGAGATTATTATTCTGGACCTGCTTGCCAAATTTGGTTTAAAATATTCAAAAGATTAATATGTCAAAAAACGACCGGGCCGTTCAAAGTGACCCCTGACCCTCAGAGGTCACCATGTGGGGGGTGGGGTGAAAATGTAAAAACTGCAACGTTCCCTTGAGATTATAATTCTGGACCTCCTTGCCAAATTTGGTGAAAATATTCAAAAATTAAAAGTCAAAATATGACCGGGCCATTCAAAGTGACCCCCGACCCTCAAAGGTCACCATGTGGGGGTGGGGGTGAAAATGGAAAAACGGATCTGAACGTTCCCTTGAGATTGTTATTCTGGAGCTGCTTGCCAAATTTTGGTGAAAAAATTCAATTGTTTTGTGACAAAAAACGACCGGACCGTGGAAAGCGACCCCTGACCCAAAAGGTCACGGTGTGGGGGGTTGGGGGGGAAATGGCCTGAACGTTCACTATAGCATGGTATTCTGCACTTGTGTGACCAATCTCGGTCATGAATAGTGCACAGAAATGCTAAAATCATGATTTCCAAAAAAATAAAAAAACCAATTGGACATCCCTGATTTCCGAGTTTGAACATTCTGAAAAACCAATTGGACATCCCTGATTTCCGAGTTTGAACATTCAAACCATTCCCCCGATGTAGTGCTCCGGAAAGACTACCTAGGAAGCTATGTGGGTCTAACTCAGGGAACAAAGAGTAAAGGGAATGCCGCGAACTGCACCAGCGTTGCGTTTTTGAAGACAGAAGAAAATGACGTCACTGTCCCCACAGAAACAGAAGACGGCGTCTCGTGCCTCGTTGTGCTGCCCAGACAAAGCAGGAAAACATGCGGATTGCGAAAAGAGTGTTTCCTTCCCGAAAGATTTGACGGGTTTCCGGACGTGGGAAAACATTTTTGAAAATAGGTTTGGAATGACACAAGGATGGGAATTCCAATGCCACAAACCACAACCCTCTCGGATTCCGCAATTTGACGCCATGCGCTCCCGAAATCACCAAAAATTGGCAAAAATCAGAAAAGGTGCGGAAAATTGCGGTTTTTGAGAATGGGTGTTTTATTTCCGAAAGATTTCAGGAGTTTCCTTGCGCATACAGACTCTCTGAAAACAGTTTTGGAATGAGAAAAGAACAAGGATTCAAACCCCATAAACGACAACCCTCTCAGATTCCCAAATTTGAAGCCATGCACTCCCGAAATCATCCAAAATTGGCAAAAATCTCAAAAGGCGAAAAATTGCGGATTCAGAAAATGGGTGTTTTCCTTCCGAAAGATTTCAGGAGTTTCCCTGCGCATACAGATTCTCTAAAACAGTTTTGCAATGACGACAAAAGAACAAGGATTCCACAAACCATAATCCTCTACAATTTAGAATTTGAAGCCATGAACTCCAGAATTCGCACAAATTTGCCAAAAATAGCTGAAATTCCCAATTTGAGGCATTTCTGGAATTCCTGACTTCAAAATTTGGAAGTCATGGAGATTTGTGGAGAATATGGTTGGAATCTTTGTCCTTTATCATTCCAAACGTGTTTTCAAAGTTGTTTCTCTTTGCCTGGAAACTCCTGGAAAATATCGGAAAGAAAAAACACTCATGTCAATTATCCGAAATTTTCCTGCGCACCATTTTTTTCGTCGATTTTGGCTGAGTTTGGGTGCGCATGGCTTCAGATTAGGGAATCTGAAAGGGTTGTGCTTTATGGGGTGGAATCCTGTTCTTTTGTCATTCCAAAACTGGTTTCAGAGAGAATCTGTATTCGTAAGGAAACTCCAGAAATCTTTCCGAAAGAAAACCACCGATTTTCAAAATCCGCAATTTTCCGCATCATTTCTGATTTTTGCAATTTTCGGTGATTTCGGGAGCGGATTGCTTCAAATCTGGGAATCAAAGAGGGTTTTGGTTTGTGGCATTGGAATCCCATCCTTTCGTTATTCCAAGCCTGTTTTCAGAAATGTTTTCCTACGTCCGGAAACCCGTACAAATATTTCAGAATGGAAACACTTTTCAAAATCCTCATGCTTTCCTGCTGAGCGGAACAATGAGGCACGAGGCGCGTGTTCTGTTTCTGTGGGGGAATTGACGTCATTTTCTTCTTCCTCAAAAACGCAACGCTGCTGCTCTTCGCGGCATACCCTTGTATAGTACCCTGGTCTAACTGTGTTATCTTCTACTTCTTTCCTTCTATCTAATCTCACGTTTTTGGGTTTTTTTTTTCATTTCGTCATTTCCCTACCTTCTTCCTTTCTCTCCCTACCTATGTCTAACTTTTATTCGCTTTCTGCATATTTTCATGAGATTGCGAATGGGTATGTTGTGGTGTGCGTGTTCTGGTTAATGCTGCAGGCTTGATGCTGATGGTAGGGGAGGTCTTGTTTGGGTCGCGGGTGTATGACGTTGTTGCCTGTATTGAATGCTATATGACTAGGCCCCCCCCACATTCCGATGATATGTCCCTATATTCCCCCTCCTCACCCCTCCTTCCTTTACCCCCTTTCCTATCCTTACGAATATTGCAGCCGACGGTCGCGTGTCCTTCCCTTCCCTCCCTTCCCCTTCCCAGGTATATGATGACATTTGCTTCTATTGAGAACTTGCTGTTCTCCATTGACGATTGCCTCGTGGCATAATAACCTGCTGAAAGCAGCGTCTGATACCTATACCTATATTGTTTGTGTGCGGAATCTTTGGCCATTACCCAGTTGTAAGTGTGAGTGGACTTCTTCGGGAATTGGGTTGGGAATCCCTTGAGCTCAGGAGGAAGTTGCATGCTCTTGAGATTCTCAGAAATTGCATCCTTGACAGAGGTGGGTGGGCAGAAACGTGTTTGCATCCAAGTCTAAACACCGGCTCCACAAGAAAATGTAAAAATCTTTCATTGAAAATCCCTTGCACATTCGGTAACCTGGACAGACACAGTTTCTTTGTTGGCTCTATTTTCCTATGGAATAGTCTAAATCTTACTCCAGACTGCCTTGCAATGAAGGGTCCCGCTTTTCGTGATCATGTCAGGCAGCTGCTTGTGAGGTCTTCACCATGCTCATGATCGATCTTCGAACAGATGGGGATGTGGTACTTTTCTGCTATGATTGTTTCCCTGAACTTGCTTTGATGTATTTTTTTTTTTGAGCCCCTAGGTTTTTCATGTCTTCTTGTTTATTTTGTTTTTCTTGAAAATTTGTTTTTATAAGGTATTCATGTAGGTATTTATTTTTATGTTGGTGTATTTGCAATTTTTTTTTTTTTTTTTTTTTTTTTTTTTTTTTTTTTATCTTCTAAAACCGACTTTTTGCGTTTGTATTTTGATAACAGAGGTCCTGCCTTCCTTGTTACTCATGGTAGGTACCTACGAAAATAAATGAAGGCAGTGGCCTATTTTTGCATTGTGGTGCGCACTAGATCCATAGATCCAGGCTGCCTATCTGAGTTTTGTATTACCTATCAGAAATCCCCTCCTCACCCATAAAAAGGTGCTCGTTTGTTTATTGGGCTGCAGTGAACATCTCAACTGTGATTAACTTCAGATCGCAAGTAGGTAGCTCTGTTGATTATGCTGACGAGTTGGACTGGGAGGGTCTACTTACCGCTGCGGCGCGAGAACTCCCAGGTTCGCTCTGACGCATCATCGGTGGAGTTGCTTGCAGGTGAACCTTGTTTGACTGGAAGAAGGCCCATTCATTTTTCAATGCAGTCAGCATCTCGAAGCTTTTTTGTGAGTGGGATCGGGGTAGGCGATCAAAGATAAAAATAGTAGATACCTAGGTAGCTTGCAATCATGTTTAAATTTGGCACATAGGTAGAATACAGACCCATAGGTAGTTAACGCAAAAATTCAGTTTGCCTAATTGGTAATTTTTTTTTCCCCATTCTTGCACGAATCGAATCAATTTGAATTTTATGACTGAATTTGTGACTTATCATGTTTGGACATGTGTTTTTGTTTTGGTGACCATGATGTCACTTTTTGTGCAATTTGACAACTCTGACGAACCACTGGATGGAGATTCTTCATGAAAACGACCACGTGCTGAGATGGTATGTTTTTGTTACCTACGGTTTTTTTTTTTTTTTTTTTTTTTTTTCTTTTCTCGCCTTGTTGCCGTACCATTTTTGCACCTCCTTCAATCATTCTCCCCATTGCACCCACACCCAAAAACCAACTCGGTTTTTCAAATCTGGAATGCAATGTGGAATATCGGCCCGACTTCTCCCATTTGGGGGACTGTTCTTTTTATTTTCACGGCGCGGTTACTCCGATTCATCGGATTTGCGGTTGCGCCGGCAGTTAAAATTTTTAAAAAAATATACCTATAACAGGGCTCTGTTTGATTGAATATGAGTTTGAATTTGAATTTGGAGACAACTTCATGGACGCAAGGGAATTTCATCTGGGGACATATTTGGATTGCCATATGTGACTGGCAAATATCTCACTAACTGCTCCAAACCTGATTTTAAAACTGGTTCTAACACTTGTCAAAATCGGATACCTCCTTCATGGTCAGATGCCATGGAACATTGTGGCATTCTCGGTTAAGGGGCAATTGGTACAATGATCTATTCCGGAGAAAGGATCGAGAAGGGGTTTGTAGGTATCTAATATACAATGACGTTGGGAATGTCTCCCATTTTAAGGCTGCAATTTGTATTCATTTTCCTTGATGTATTTTATATGTTGTTTGCCCTTGGAGAAAATAAAACAGAAAAATAGATGCGGACGCACGCAAGTTGAACAATCTGCAATCTGAAGTTGTGCAATCTGCAACTTCGAATATCTGTCTGCACTTCTGCAGACTGCTCTGCAGAGTGCGTTGCGAGGCCATCGTGGATCCATTCTCGGAAAATGACCGACTGACTGGCTCGGTCTGCTTGGAGAATGTGACTGCGGTGGTTCCGCAACATGGGCAAAATCCCACTGCGATAAAGATGAAGATTCAATGTGGATTCAATAAAACTTGCAAATAAATAAAATTTGAATGGTGAAAACATTTGACTGGAAAAACATTTTTCAGAAGTGAAAACATGAAATGTTTCTCCACAAAATGGCAAGTGCAGATTTATCTTTATTTAATGCTCACTGCTTCTAAATCCACCTGGTGGAGTTCAAACCAAAGAGATTGGATAAAGAGAAATGGAGTTTTGTTTGAGTTTTGAGAAATGGAGATTGGATGCGAAAGAGTTTTGTGCAGTGCATGCTTGTTTCTGCGACGACACATGCGAAATTTTTTTTATTTTGAATGTCTGCTCATCCCTGCGTGTTCGCGGATGCGTGCATTTGTGAATGAGTGCATGTGCCCTGCCCTTCTGTTGCACAATTGTGTTTGCGCTTCTCCAGTCAAACTTGGTGTTTCCTTCTGCCATCCTCACTCCGCTCATGTCTCTCTTTTTTTTTTTTTTAAAAAAAAAAAGAAATGACTGCCCCCCAGTTCGTACTCACAAAACGCCAAATCCATGGCAGTGAAGGAGAAAAGGCAAAGCGCAAGTCGAATGTTTGGCCAGCAAAACGACCCCGTCACAGGAAAACCAAAAACGTTTGGACAACAAAATGACCTCGTCGCAGACAAAAACAACAATGGGAGTGAGAATAAAAGAATAGGTAGCCACCAAACCAAGCAAGAATTGATGAAAAACGAACCCAAGTGGAGTAGTTGAGCAGCAGGAAATTCAGTCTCAAAATTGACCACAGATGACGGCAACAGCCAGTTGGCAATCGATGAGATTTAATAGGAAATGAAGTTAGTTGGAGTAGGTACCTATGTATGGTTCATTTTCCCTAGGCAAAATTCACATGCCACTCTCGTCTCCTAATCCTTCCCTCTCCCATCCCTCCCTCCCTGTTCGTCTGCAAAGACTAGATAAAGCTCCATGCGAGGATATTTCTGCTTGACGAGTGGCGCACCACACCAGTTGCCACCCGTAATTATAATCGGATTAGATAAATTGTAACAATTTTTCATAATTCACCAATTTGATCAATTTTTTCAATAAAAAGTATGCTTTGGCTGATGCAAATTTCAATATCATTTTCCAATTTCAATACCTTTTCCCTTTTCTCCCTCTCTGTCAGTTTTCTATTCGCAATGATTGAATTAATTATTAGATAACATGCAGGATGATACTATCGGAAGTGTTTGTGATTGGCTAAGCTAGTATGATCAATTATCAATTGAATTATCTTCTTGTGTTAGTCGACGGATGCATGTTAGACCCATTATCTTTTTTCCTGTTATCGTATGATACAATATTAAGAAGAAAAAATTTAGAGCATGACCCAACCCACAAATTCCGACTGTGGCGGGAATCAAACCCACAACCTTCGGATTTGGAGTCAGACCAGCGAACCAACTGAGTCACTGGGGCAGACTGGCAAGAACGTTCGAGCAGACTGCAGTCTGCAGAAGTGCAGACAGATATTCGAAGTTGCAGATTGCACAACTTCAGATTGCAGATTGTTCAACTTGCGTGCATCCGCATCTATTTTTCCTAGTAGGTGTACCTTGTGCAAAGGGGTAGTAAAAGAAGGGGAAGAGAAAAAAAAGCAGCATTAGACAAAGTCTGGAGTGAATATTGAAAAACAAGACATGAGGAGGGAAGATCCTATCTACCATAGAGCCACTTAAGTTGAAGATAGAAGTGGCCTTGGTGGGTTGAAAAAACTAAGAGCACCTCAACAGGTAGGAGCTGCCCGCCAACGCCACACTGCATCGTCTCCCCTCGGTACCCCCTTTTT
>JASGXE010014441.1:0-19185 GCA_030068105.1 Sinentomon sp. SZTP_YWyxl | reverse complement strand
TTTGGTTTTTCCCGGTGATTATCCGTTTTGGGTTGACTTTGGGCATCAGGGTGCATGGGTGTTTCTTGCGCAAATCCTGCGCCTGGCGCTTGCGCTTTTCCTGCGCCATTCGGCGCAAAGATTCGCATGGGCTTTTCGTGGATATTTCTTGCGTAAATCCTGCCGTGGCGCATGCGCTTTTCCTGCGCATTCGGGCAAAGATTCGCATGGGCTTTTCGTGGGTATTTCCTGCGTAAATCCTGCGCCTGGCGCATGCGCTTTTCCTGCGCCATTCGGCGCAAAGATTCGCATGGGCTTTTCGTGGGTATTTCCTGCGTAAATCCTGCGCCTGGCGCATGCGCTTTTCCTGCGCCATTCGGCGCAAAGATTCGCATGGGCTTTTCGTGGGTATTTCTTGCATAAATTCTGCGCCTGGCGCATGCGCTTTTCCTGCGCCATTCGGTGCGAAGATTCGCTGGCTTTTCTTGTGATTTCTTGCGTAAATCCTGCGCCTGGCCATGCGCTTTTCCTGCGCCATTCGGCGCAAAGATTCGCATGGGCTTTTCGTGGGTATTTCTTGCGTAAATCCTGCGCCTGGCGCATGCGCTTTTCCTGCGCCATTCGGCGCAAAGATTCGCATGGGCTTTTCGTGGGTATTTCTTGCGTATATTCTGCGCCTGGCGCATGCGCTTTTCCTGAGCCATTCGGCGCAAAGATTCGCATGGGCTTTTCTTGCGCCAAATGATGCGCCAGGTCGGCCATTAGGCCCGGACATTTTTATACCGTAGAGTGCACTTGGCGCCGGTATGGCTCTTATTTGGCAGGCGCTTGGCGCCGGCCTTTATTCTTTAAAAAACGGCGCATGAAATGCTGCCTGAGCTTGTTTATTAATCGGACAGCTTTAAACTTGATGCCATCCTTTGTTACATTTCCAATTCGATTGAATTCGTGAATGTTGTAAAACACGCACAGGTCACCAGTATGCTCAGTGCTCTGCAAGTGCACATGCACAGTGTACAAATAAATGAAGACAACACGAATGCACTTTGCTGAAAACATGGGCTGGGCTCAAACAACGGCCACACTTCTTTCGACTGTCGTCTGCGCACTTTGGCACTTTTCCCTCTCAACATTTGATCACCTCCTGAAGGCAGAAGCAAGCTGGCGAAATCGGTTTTGGGACTCATTCCAAGGCTTGACCAATCGGCTGAGGGTATTGCCGATGTTGGGGAAGATAACGCAGAGCTGCAGCAGCAGGCACAAACACCTGACACGGCAGCCAACAGGGGCAGGGGCAATGAAATAATAAAAAACAACTCACATCGCCGGCCGCCACAACCGCCAGCACAAGTGCATCGCAGTCACTCGCAGTGAACTGAGAATGGCAGCAGGCACTCAGCTCAGATAGTGACGTGGACACCAAGGCAAAAAAGACTTCTATTTACTTTGGTGGAGGACACCTCCACCCACTCCGGAGGTTTCAGGATGATAGAGCGGGGCAGGCACGGGCTCCAGTCCCCAGGCACTGGTCACCACAAGCCACAACAACACTCAATTGAAGACATTGACCGGATAAGGGCACAAGTCGCACATTTTCAGAAACCGTTTTTTTGCATTTTTGGGATCAGTGGATAGGGCACATCTGTTTTTCGGACTTTCCCTCTTATATTATTGAATTTGTGGAATGCCTTTATCCACTTCTATTGTGTGTGGAAGAATTATGCGTGTATGGGCATTTGTATGATGGGGTGCACCAATGTCGGGCAAGAATGCCTTAGTGGTTAAGGGCATAATGCAAAATGTTGATGGTTAAGGGCATTAATCTGGAAAAGTGGTTGAATGAATTGGTGCAGGTAAATGGAGAAGGGTATTTGTGTTAATTCAGATGGGTAACTGAGAAGCCTTGAAGAGTACGGGTAAAGGCACATTCTGTTACCACACATGTATGTCAAGATCCATGTTACTGGATAAGGGCAGAACAGGGATTGTGTGTTCTGGTCAGAGGCATATTTGCCGAAAGTGTCACCCATGTCAAGCATGGATAAGGACTTATTTGTTATGTTGAAGTGTAGGCGGAAGATGGATAGAGGCCTTTTGCTTTCGGCTGATAGTGTATTTCAATTTCGGTACTGGAGATAGGCCGTCTTGAAAAGCCGGCAGTGCAAAATGCCCAATAAAGTTCAAGTGTAGGATAAATTTTGTTCATGAAGTGCCCTTACCCTTGCCAGATTTAGAGGCACAGTAAGCAGCAGTTATGCTGCAAATAGGATGGGTAAAGCCATAAGTGCTATATGTCCAAAAAAGTTCTAGTATAGGATATTATTATTATCCTATCCTATATTATTATTATAAATCCTATACCTAGTATAGGATTTTTGTTCCTGAAGTGCCCTTATCCTTGCCAGACTTTGAGGCACAGTGAGTATTGGACCAGCAATAAACCACCATTGATTCCACCTAATTTGTACTGTTGTACTTTTTTTAGTGTTTGACAAACACCTGTTAAAATGTCTTGTGTGCTGTTCTTTACCTAGTTTCTTGGCAGGATTGAACTTGGCATGTAAATTGCCTCTTGAAAGTATGTGATTTCAACACTCTTTGTAATCAGCGTTCCTCTCGACAAGTGTGCACGAAGTCAAGGCCTGGTACGAGGCCGTGAGGATCTGTGGTTTTTAATTTTGTGGATTGACGAAGAACTGTTGGACATTGTAAAAGGATCCGAAATTCTTGGGTCAGTTACTGTTGGTGTTACCAACAGATGTTTGATTCAAACATAAATCATATTTGGCAAAAATCATCGACTCTTATGGTTAGTAAAAAAAACGTTGCTGGTAAAATTATTGCTATTTTGTAGGTTACTTTCCAATGACATTGTGCAGGCTTTCATAGAAAAAGTAGAATCAGATCTTGAACCGATTGTTCGATACTGTGCCACCTCAGTTTCGCAACACAATCCGGAGAAAAGAAAGTTTGCAGAATGCCTCTTGAGTTGTTGACCGTAAGACTCGCCAGGCTACACATGAACAAACCACAGCAATGTATCCAATAAATGCCACATTTTCTGCAAAACATAAATGTGATGTGAGAACTGAGGTTACTGCAGCTGGCAGACAGGGGTGTGAAAATTATTACATGCTGAAGCCCCATAAAAACGCTGCATTGAAGTTATTTTTTATGTTATGAAATTGTCAAAAATAAATTCCGAGATGGTAAACTGGGCTCGAAAGTGGCAACTGCCAGTTGGAATTGCCAAAGAAGAAAATGAAAAAGATTGTTTAAAATGAAGACCAGTGAAAGCTGGTCTTCATTTTGAACACTTCTGCAAAAATCGGTAGCTTTTTGTTTGGCTTCAAATCTGATTTGACTTGCAAAGGTTCCTTAATAACTTCAATCAGCAAAATTCACAACATCGACTAAGTCCCAAGTTCGACTTGACACTTCACCATTGTGAGACATCACCGTTATTTTTTAAATAATTTCAATTGGTGAGGGCTCAAGTGTTTAGCCAAACTTGGGCCTCAATGTTGTAAATTTGGCTGTGTGTGCGATTGCTGGCTGAAGCCTTAGTCAATAATAGGAAATTTTTTTATTGGGAAACTCTGGCCGGTTATGGCTAGTTAGTATTCATCGTTGAGCTGGGATCCTTACTGTTACTTGAATCCATGGGAAATGACTGGCATTCATTGACCGTTGAAGCCTTGCAAAACCAGATTGAACATTCTGAAAAGCACCATCACTACCCACTGCTGGATGTATCAATCAGATTGTTGAGGGTGCGTTGAATCTTGTATTATGGGAGATTTCCCTGCCTTTGCCCCATCATAGCAGAGAATAAATATTGGGCAATGGTAAATCAAACGGCCGCAACTCTACGTTTTGAATGCCTCCAAATTTTTATGGCCTTTAGTGGCACATTGCTGGTGGGCGTAAATTTAATCTCATTTTTCTAACCATTATATTTTTGCCAGTTGGCAAGAATGTTCTGGAACAAGAACTTGAAAAATGTTCAATGACCGCATCGGCATCCATCCAATCATCAGATCCATCTGCTGGTGGCGTTGTCGTGGACGAAGGGACGGCAGGCCTGGTGGACCCCAGCCGAGAAGCTCAACTCAGTGGTGGCAGCGATGCATCCTCAGCCGATGGGTCAATGATCGCATCGGCAAGTGAACTGAAAGTTTGTCGGCGGGTTGCTGCCCTCGTGAGACACAGCATCGCAAGCACTGCAATCATTCTTGGCCCGAGTTCAGACTTGGACGATTCGGATATGGATCCTGATTACAGAGATGACCAACGCAATTCAGATACAGAGAATGAAGTTAATGTCCCCCCCTTGTCGAAGCGAAGAAGTCAAGGAAGAGAGCCCGGATTCCAGATTCACCTGGCGGCGGAAAAAGATTACCCATACATGTGAAAAAATTTCCATTCTTGAGATTTTAGCAAAAACTCCATGCTGTAGAAATAAAAGATCCTCTTTCATCACTAATGTCAAAATCTGACACCTCTAGAAAGCTCCGTTGCAATTTGGCGCTTTACTTTCTACCAAATGCATAAGAGTAAAAAGAAAGAAAAAAAGTTTCGGAGGCAACAATCAAATGGGAAAAACACATGTATGAGTAATCTTTTTCCGCCGCCACTATACATCAGTCGGAAGTCCAAAAAATTGTCCCCGCACGAGGAATCGGTGAAGACTGTTTGTGCAAGAAAAACGCTTTCAGAACATTGGACTTGCTAAACGACAGTCCCTCTTCACTGAATTCTATCAACTCCCCAATCATAACGCACAAAGTCTTTACTTGTTTGACAGGATAACCAAAGTTGACGTAAAGCGACGCACCATTCAGGCGAACAAGCTTGTTAAACGGCATGTGGTACGAGAATGCAACTTTGCGTACTCATTCATTGTCGATGGCACTGGGATTCCAGTCTGCCTCAAGGCCTTCACGCGTATCCTTGGTGTGAGTGTTAAACGAATCAGAGAAGTTCGCAAAGCACTGATTAGTAACTGTTCAACACCAAGACCAGATGCAAGAGGACGACATGTACGAACCAGATATCAGCAAATCACTAACAAAGTCATGCATCATATCTCCAGCTTCCCTGCCTCCCAAAGCCATTACAGTCGATCACGTAATGGGAACCGCAAACACTTGGGCTTAGAACTTTCTATCAACAAGATGTTTGACCTGTTTGCAGAAAAGAACCCCCATCTTGTTACCAGGAAAGGCACACCAGCACCACCCAAAGCTGATGGGGAGCATGAGGAACTAGAACCAATCACAAAACACTTCTATTGCAAAATCTTCAACACTCAGTTTAACTTGGGGTTCGGCAGCCCTAAATCTGACGTTTGTGCAACATGTACCAAATGACTCCTCGATGTCTCCAATGCAAATGATAATGAACGTGATCAGCTCCAAGAGCAACTGAGTAAACATGAACACGAATCCAAGGCGGCACTGCAACTTCTGTCAATGGATGAAAGTACCGCCAAAAACTCCGATGATACACTTTTCATTTCCATGGACTTGCAGCAGGCGCTCCCGGTTCCCAGGTTAAATGTCAGCGAAGCGTTCTACCTCCGAAAGCTGTGGGCATACAATTTCGGAGTCAAAAACTTCAATACCAACCACGGATTCATGTTCATGTGAGATGAGAGTCAAGCAAGTCGCGGTTCCGACGAGATTGGTTCGTGCATATTGAAGTATTTGGAATCGGCGAAGGAAGCGAACTCAAACTGCCAACGATTGACTGTGTGGTCGGACTCATGCGCCGGTCAAAACAAGAACCAGTATACGAATATCATAGGCCTGTGGATTCATTTGGTCCAGCGGAAAATCTTCGATCAAATAGATCACAAATTCCCTGTCCCAGGGCATTCAATGATGCCCAGTGACAGGGATTTTGCCAGCATTGAGTTACACTGCCGTAATCACGTGGACAACATCCATGGTGTTTACCATCTCGATGCTGGGGATTAAACTATCATAAGTGCACTTTCGCCACTTTCGGGAATTTGACTTCTTTGTTGATAAAAACTGTATCCGCAGATTCAGAAAAAATTTCATTTGGATCCTGTGCCGTGAAGACAATCTTCCAATCTTTATGAAAATTTGGAAAGTAATTGACCTATGCCCTGAGAGTTCAGAAAACTCCGGAGGAAAACTATCATAAGTGACTTTATCATAGATGAATCCCCAGCCATCGACCTCTTATTTTCAGAACGTACACCATTTACGACACCTTGATCTTTTACTTTCATAACGCACACCGTGCTGTCTTTTTTGTTTCACACCATTTTACGTGCAGTCTTACTTTCACAACTATTCCGAGCATACTACTTGCCACACTGTCGTATTATTTTAGCATTGCTTAACATAGTGATTGTGGAGTTTGGTTCAGTTACCAGAAATGGAAGGATAATACTTTAGGGAGACTAAGGAAATAACTAACAATAATACAAGCCCTCCAAATGGTTCGTTTCAATAATAATTTATTAGGAGCCAATTTTGGAGTGGTTGGATTTTGTTATCCTTCATTTTTCTGAGGGAGGTTTTACAACAGTGCTCAAAGTGTCCCGAAAAAAGGTCAGGAACGCTTTCTAGAAAAAAGGGCACCATATTGCTGGGTACTTCGCCCTTCAAGAAAGCACTTCTTCAACCAAGTAGGGCACGAATATTATTGTCCCACAGACCTCCAAGCGGGAGTTGTGTGCGAGCATTTTTCCATGGATTTCTAGTTCTGGCAACGCAATGGACCAGTGCATGTGGGAACTGCGTTCCCGCCCCACACCCAATAGCACTCCTAATAATATTCCCTAGGACGGGCAGAAACCCACATTCCAAGAGTTTGTTTTGTTTTGTTCGCAAATATTTTTCCCTGCTTAAAAAGCACTTTTTCCACTTTAAAGGGACATTTAAGGGGGCGTGGCCCCATCAATAAATAATAATTATTATTGGTAAGTTTTTATTTGGCTAATCATTATTCTTCCATTGTTTGTTTTTTTTTTTTATAAAGGTTACAAGAATGGAAAGAAAGGATTTCTGTGATCTCAAGGAAATGTAGAGATTTCAGTTATTGAAGCAAAAGCCTGATCCAGGGTAAGTGAAGCTTGATCTCCGCAAGTTATCTCACATCCGAATCACCAGCAAAGAGATACTGCACAAGTATTCTCACCAAGATGAACAGTGGAGTTCATTGATTCTTCCTCGAAACCATCGGACTGCGGCGAACAACTGCTCCTTTCCAATTTCCTTTGATATACCAACAACAACGGCCAATTTCACAAGAGAAACTAAAAGACTTAGGCAAGCTCCTTTCATATATTCCGCCAATTTATCAGCCATTCTTCAGCAAACTGACATCTCAGGAGCAGGCAGGCGATGACCAGAGTAGTAGCGATTCAGAATAATGTGTCTCTCTTTCAACGGTTTAAGCTCGAGGGGCAGTCGACACGAAGGTAATGAGCTTCGAACAGAAATATGCTTTTGGAAAAACGTTTTTCATTGCGGCATAGCAATAATTTTGAAGCAATAATTTTGATTCATTTGAAGGACTAAGGTGTTTTTTTCAGTGAAATTTTGGCTTTCCCGTTCAGATTTTTATGTTGTTTGCAATTTTAAAAGCATGGATGCCATAAAATAAAATCTCTTGCTTGCACTTTCCTGAAATTCACTTTCATAACACTCTTAAACGAATCAAATTTTGATACCAGTGAGGAGAAATTATTCATTTGAAATGCAAATATCGGTTCAAAGCTCAGTTGTTGGTGTTGACATGTCCTCGTTTCTGCAACCTGCAACTGGTGTTTGGAGGACATTTTTACAGTGTTGGAACTGACTCATGTTTTGGAAGGGCATTTTTTCTGAAGCTTTACTATTCACTACTAGTCGTGAAGTGGCAAAAGTATTATTAATAATGTCTCATGTTATGTTTAGCTTTAATATTCAGACTATAGAAGAAATTTTTTCTTTGTTCAATCTTTGCAATCTCTTCCTTAAGTATTGTTGTTTCTTTTTTCATAATTGCCTTCTCTTTACTCGCTCCGAGGCTCAACGTCCGCAAAAACAAATGGAATTTTACATTTGTTAGGTTGGACTAATCCGGAATAATATAATAATTATTATTTTTGAAAGGCCCATCCGGATTAGCACGGTTATCCAGATTAGCACGCAAGGCAAATCTATTCACAATCTGGTTCAATCATCCAAATCTGTTGCCAAATATGAATGAAAAAGTTCCACTCAAGCGTCTGTCTTTAATATTCACCTCAGGTCGCATTACATTAGGTTTTTTGAGGGTAGGAAGGGCTTCTAGTTCACCGTGCCAGTTTTGCAGTGTCTGACCTTCATGAAAGACTGCTAAATGCCATACACACAAGCCATTACACAGGCCATTCGCCTATATTGCCAATGGGGCCCGACCTGCATATAAATGGCAGCCACTGTAATGTCTCATTATTACGTCCCTGAATTCTTTGATTTTTACTTTTTCTTCCTTGACACATTATAACCAACAAATACTGCCGCATTACTGACCAGCAGCTTTAATTTGCAGCTTTTCAACCTTCATTGACATGCTTCACTTTTAATAATTTTTATGAGAAATCAACAATACTAACAGGGGTCTATTTTGATATTTTTTTCATTTGCTAAATAATCTGCACAATCTGAAGTGCAGACATTGTGTTCAGGCCATGCTCGCCTGAGACAAGACAAAGGGAGCCAAGTGACAATAGAAAATGAACAGTTGCTGATCAAATCTGTTCATGATTGGGGAAATCTCATGCCGGCAAATTTTGGCTGGCATGCCCAATGAACACGGCAGTAAAAATATCTCTACAAAATGAATAAGAAAATGCACCATTCCGAAGTGTTAACGTCTATTTGACACTTTTCTTTTTTCATCTTAATTTTCTGATACCTACTTTTTTAACTATCTTTCTTTTTTCGAGTACATTTTGAATTTGAAATAAAAACAAAACAGAAAGTTTTCTTTCTTCAAATTGACAAAACTTGCTTTATTTCATTCGAAGCTGAATGCCATTCGTTTTCTACAAAAAAGAGCGATAGCATATGCAAGGTACGAATGAAATAGCTTATTTTTTTCTTTTCGAATTATTATTGAAAATCACAGGTGGCTGACCTTTGCAAACCACCTGGCTTTCGCACAGAAATTTTATGTACTCGTTATTCCGACAATCCGTCCCAGGTCTCTTCAATGATCGACGGTTAATCCTCAATGATACAATCTGAGAGGAACAGACTTTGATGATCATCTTGGTTGATCATTTGCACTTGTTTTTACTGCTTGCATATCAGTGTTTTCACCCTCATCTGTAAGATTTCTTCTCAGCAATTTTTTCGAGAGGACAAACTGATGCATCACCAATATTTCGTGGTCGTAACTCTTTGATCTAAGTATCAATCTGCAAAAACAACACATTGAATTCATTATTATTATGTGCTTTACGTAAATAGCCAATGTTCCTCACATATGGCAGGTCTAGGAAGAGCCGGCCCAGATTTTTGGGACTAAAAGTTCTTCCCATTTAAAATGCATGAATGCAGTTTTAATTGACATGTGCCCTTACCTCATCAACAATGTGGCAAATGGCACAAGTGAAAAAAAAGTTGGGCACATCCCACATTTTGGCAGCTTTGAGGGCATTTTTCTCCAGAAGTTAAAATCATTGGTTGTGCCCTTAAACGGTTTGTGTCTTCAATTTTGTACATTGCAGAAATTCGGACTGCATGCAGTTTCCGAAATCCGAGCCGAGCCCCGACCGAGGAAAAGAAAGAGAGCAACTTGGCAACAGGAGAGGGGTCAGGGAAGTTGGAGAAAACAGAAGAGAAATGCTTGACTGCCGACTGTTGCACTGTGTTTTGGTTCGAATGGTTCGATTTCGTCCATGCTCACCCGCCAGTCGCTCATGGGACTCTGAGGAGACAGGAGAGAGAGGTAATTTCTTTGGGGCAAAGGGGCAACACACGGCTGGGGCAACGGCAGGGTTTCCCGTATCCCCGACCGGGCCAGACCGCCCCTGCTGATGAGGGCCCCAGTGAGGCCAGGTTGGCACCAAATAACATCTTTGGTTTGCTTTGATTGCCTTGAGCAGACGACGTTAATGGTCGTCAAACTTTGTGATTGTTGTGCACCCTGCAAGACCGGCAAAAAAGGTCTCAAAGCTGAAGATGGGGTTATCAGCTGTGCTTATGGAAACCCGTTTCAAGCACAGTCTGGTGAACCACCCAGGAAGTGTGATGATGTTGCTGGTGAGAGGGAATGGCAGCATTTTCAATTTCAAAGACAAAAGTGTTGTGACTTTAGTTACTGGTTAGGTTGGAACTGATTGTTTGTTTATGAAACCAGTTGAATGTCTCTTGTGCATTGTCAGAAACCTGTTAACTAAATTCTTTCTTTTCTTTTGTTTTAATAAACACAGGTAACAGGGTTGAGCTTTGATTGGTCTAATTATTGGTCTGAGTTGTGGTGACTTCGTGCTGACTGTTTTGAGTTGTCACCACATCACCGGTTGAGAGCAAGTAATTCAGATCTTCAATTCGGGACAAGAGAAGATTTAAATGGAAAAACAGAGGTTAGTTCTGCCAGTCGTTACATCCAGATCACATTTATAACCTATTTCTCGTGTTCGTATGATTTTGAAAAGTGATACCAAAATGAAGTGATCTTGAGTGTGCGAACATTTTAGAGCAGAAAAGTATCCCGTTAGAAAACAAAATAATGTGATTATGTGGTCAGTTTTTGGAACAGCATGTGATCTCAAAAACGTGTTCTGAAGGTGCATGAAAGGTGTAGAGTGAAGTAGTTAGTTATCAATCCAGACATGCAGAAATAGATAAACTGTTAAACGGTCAATACTCTCAAAATACCTACAGAACATATAAATAGGATACCAATATAAAACAAAAAGCGTGGCCACGCATGTAATATATAGGCTATATCAAGAGTTGAAAAGGACACTTGATATCGGAAACAAATTTGCACAAAAAAGGCTTCGGAAAAGAGGAAGTTCCAACAGACTAAGAATTCAGAAAGGCGAAATCATCAAGGGCACTAAAACGTGCGACTAGAGTGAAGGTCATTCCAGTTCGCCGTGTCTGGTTAGTGGTTAATGACAAGATATGGGTCCGTTCCCACTGTCGACTTGGATGGCAGCTCGCAAGCGGATAGAACTCACGATGCTGAAGCCACATCTGCGCTAGGGCAGGTACCCATTTCGTGACAAGGCTCGACCGTCTGCGAGCATGGAGTGGTTGAACCTGCAGACGATTTCTTCAATGAGTCCGTACTACTCAATAAATTGAATACCCCCTCAACACCCTTGGCGGGCGTTTTGTACACTCTGGCACAGCGTACAAATCCGAGATGTATCCATTGAACTATGGTGTCAAGCATCAGATCAAATTGACATTTCGGACTGCAGTAGAGAAAGATGAGTTTCTATCTGACTTTGCCTTTGCAACATTGTCCGAATCTTCGGTTGGGATAGGCGAAAGACCCATCTGCTCATCTCATATTGGCGCTGAGAAGTGCGTGGCGCTGGCCACATATCCGCATCTTCCTCATAACGTGTTGTTTCCAAAAGCATAATGTCTTCTTGATCCTCCCAGCGTGAGAGAACGACGCGGAACTCCTGGTTGGCAGCTGTGGGTTGAGTATGGAAAGAGTAGGTCCTAGATCCCGTCCACATCTTTGGCAACGTTAACCAAGACGATCATAAGGGATCGCACTTTTCCGAAAGAAATTTCCACGAAGCTATTTTCTCCCAGGCTGAAGTCAGTGATGTTTTGACCAATGTGCGACGTATTACTCAACACAAAACAAGGTGAGAACTTTTCATAGAACTGCCACACCGGCAGAAAGTCCGCTTCAATACCAGCACCAAGGTGAATGATCCGCATCAAGGGCTGGAAGCGGGCGGGGCCACTAGACGGGAGGGAGAACCGGACGGTTTTGGCGAGGAGGGAGCAGCTGGTATTGCCGGGAGTTGTCGCTAAAGTGCATGGAGCACACTTGTCGATCTGATCCAATGCATCTTCTTGTGCTAGCTTGGGAGATTGCTGTTTTGGTGGCGTGTCGCATATATCCGACGCGGAGCGACGACGGTGATCGGTGACAGTGGACGACCCCAACTAGCATTTCGTGCGCCTTTTTATATAAAACAAAAGCCGGCGCCAGGCTCCGGCTGAATGGGAGTCAATCATGCGCCAAGTGCAGTGTTCGGTATAAAAATGTCCGGGCCAAAAGAGCGACTTTACTCATGAGCAGAACGCGGGTTTCACGCTACAGCCAAGCGCGGACTTCACTCTTGAGCGAAGCGCCGACTTTACTCATGAGTAAAGCGCCGACTTTAACCATGAGTAAAGCGCCGACCCATGGGTAAAGCGCCGGTAATACCGATCGGCTTTTCCTGCGCCTGACTCATGAGTGAGGCGCAAGAAAAGCGCCGGAAAAGCCATTCGTCGTTTCCTGAGCCTTCTCATGAGTGAGGCGCAAGAAAAGACGATCCGGTATTACCGGCGCGTCACTCATGAGCAAAGTCGCTATTTTGGCCCGGACATTTTTATGCCAAACACTGCACTTGGCGTATGAATGACTCCCATTCGACCGGAGCCTGGCGCCGACTTTTGTTCTACACGTTTTCTGTTCGGGAATCCACAGTCAGTTCCAACCGAACAGCCACAAAATAGCGCAGAGCAATGGACTCGACCTTTCAATCGGCGGGTTTTGGTAAAATGGTTTCCAAATGTCACCTCACGTTCCAAAATGTGTCAACCTCATGTTCCAATGTGTCGACCTCAATGTCACCCTCAATCCATTTCAACAAGACAAACGAGCAGCACAACGATTTGAAGAGGACAAGAAATAAGCGTGTGTGTTGTGGAGCACCTTCGCCAAAAGGAATTTCGCAGAGCGAAACTCGCAGAAAGGAAATTCGCCGAAAAGTTGCAAGTGCTATTTGGCAACGGGGAAACTCGCAAAGAGAATCTTGCAAACTTGCATTTTCCCCAAAAATGCAACTTTCGCCACTGCCGTGCTTTCAACAAAAAAAAGTCGAGGAAAATAGTGGCTGATTTTTTTGAAATTGGGAATTTCGCATGTGGGCTGGTGCGTCGCTGGAAGACAATTCGCCAATAGGAATTTCGCAAATGGTTTTTTGCAACTTGCATTTTGCAATAGGGTCTCGCAACAAGTGCTTTCGCCAAAAGCAAAAGCCGCCAAAAAGTAATTCGCAACTGGTTTTTGTAAATGGGGAATATCGCAAATGTTTTTTAGCAACTTTCGCAACAGTCGCAACATTCACAAAAAGAATTCTGCAACTGATATTTTCACAATTATTGACATCTTTGCTGAAAGCTGCCCTGAAAATTGTTCCCATTTTTGACAAGGGTTGTCGCGCCGCCGACGCCAACTCGTGTATAGTGGCGGCAGAATTAATGTACCCACACATGTGTTTCCCATTTAACCGTTGCCTCCGAAACTTTTTTTTCTTTATTTTTACTCTCATGCAAGTGGTAGAAATTAAAGCGCCAGATTTCAACAAATGGTTCCAGAGGTGTCAGATTTTGACCTCGGTGAAAAAAGATGATCTTTAATTTCTGCAGCAAAGAATATTTCCCAAAATCTGAGCGTTTGCAATTTTTACATGTATGAGTACCTACATTAATTCCGCCGCCGCTATACACCGACGGTTGCCTTCCGATTTCCGTAACGCGTAACACCGCAGAGCTCTTAAACTGTGACATTGTGAGCTCCATGGTTTAGTCACACTGACAGGTCTCAATTCGCCAAATTGAGATATTCCTCGAAGAAAAGTTGCAATTTAATGCATAATGTGAAAAGAACAAAGATACAAGGATTCCCGAAATTTTGGCAGAATATGCGTCGTTGGTGTGAAATTATTTTATTTTTGGGGCCGCAAATTGATTGGTGACATTCCCTGAGCTTTCTTTGATGAAAGTTTGCTCAGCGAGAATAATGGTTTGTTCACTGGTAAGAAGGGAACTCAAAAACGAAAACGACCAAACTAATGCTGTCGTGGATAAAGCGGAAGGAAAAAACAGCATCATTTGCACATGAAATTTGTGCACATATCATTTCGCCCTGAACTGTGCTTACAATACGTGGAGCCACGGGCCCGACATTTTTTCTAATTATTAACGGCGGAGAAATCATTTTATTATTTTACCGAAATATGCTGGGCAATGATAAATGTGTTGACTGACCACGCACCAGAAATGACAAACAGAAGAAGACGAACCTGACACACGCCCACCACCACCAAGCCGCAAAGATCTCAACTGAACTGTTTTGTTTGTTGTGTTGGTGTTTTGGTTTTGAGTTTTTGAATTGTTGAGCAATGAATGCAAACGTGGCCATCCACTTGGGATCAGGATCGAGAGTGAGAGGGGGAGGCAGGAGAGGAGGAATGTTGAACATTCGATGCCCTGAAAGCGCATTGTGCCAACTGGAGTAATTCTTGGATCATCGGCGCATGATTTACCTGCGCCATTTGGCGCATGAGCAATTCTGGTGCCAGGCCTTTGGATTTGGCACAAGATTTGCTGTGCAGAGTTAACCCCGAGTAAAATGCTTGAGTCAAACGCGCGATTTACGCTCGCCATGAGTCGCTTTGGTGCCTGGCTCATGGTTTTGGCACAAGATCTGTTGTCGTGAGTCAACTGAGAGTAAAATTTTGAGTCAGGCGCAAGATCCACCGGTGCCATCAGGCTCTTGAGTGTATCGTGTGCTTGGTCTTTGAGCTTGGCGCACCAAATACTAGCTGGGACCCTGTAGTGTGTTCTTACCGACATCGTTCAACCAAGAATCTGCCATCTGGCTGTATCCGAACGCCATCGTTCTGAAACATAAAATGGGAACATATCGAACAGGAAAAGGTACGTATCATCTTTTCTGTAGAAAATGTAAACGTTTGTCTTGTGTTTTGTGTTTGCACGGCCAGTCAAAAGTAAAGAAAGAAAAAAGGTCAGTATTTGGATGGTTGGAAAAGTGCACGCTTACAAGTTTTGGTGGGCTGGGTGTCAGAACCTCGGCCGACAGGTTTGGCACACCATGACCGCCGGAGCCTGGCTTTGCAGAAGACGGTACCTACCGCTTGACGCACTGCAGCTCCACCAGCCTGTCGTTTTTAGTTGTAGATGGGGAAAACGAAGACAATGATTCGCGGTTGTATTCCACGGTGGCGTTCTCCGAGCAACCAAATGCATACATTCCGCATACCGAGGATGTAGGCGACTGCAACAGGATTGAACTGTTTCGGAATTTACCGTGCCTCAAAAGGAATTGGGACGATGAATGGGTTAGACGGTTTCACGCCGTACGAATCAAAGTATTCCAGATGTCCCCTCTTCGGGGCAAAGATACACACCCAATGGGACCCTTCATATCACTCGCATCGAGATTAGCAACAAGTGAAAACGGACGTCACAGTTTTTACACGGAGAGACACCAGCAAAATTCGGCGAGACCCACCGGTCAAAGAACAAAATGTGGCGGATCTGATCAGAGTTCAATCTTCCGGCGCTTTTATCAATTTGCATGATTGAAGGAAATTCCGCGTAAACCACACGTTATCGCCGCAGCAAGTTGGGTGGCGAAGGCGACGTCCAATCTTACGTTCCCCGGCTTTACGGGACTCCAGTGGTGGTCGGTATCGGCGCTAAGTTCCGGTGTCAAGTCCAAGGCTAACAAGGTGTACCCGTTGTTGTATTCGATTCTGTCAATATCCAGATCGCTGTCCTTGTAATGGCGCCCGCAACCGCTAAAAAGTGTGATAACACGACTGTGTCCTGCCTGGTCGAACGATGGCTGCAAAGCTTTTGAAAGTAACGGTTCCCCATCAGCCGTTAAAGTCATCTACGAAATTCCAAAAATTTGAATGTTGAACGGAATCTCCGTGACAGCCGCACCGAAAGCTGCGTTGGAAACAGAGCCGGTTACAATTCGTTTTGGGATCCGACCGACTACCGAGTACAATTCCGTCCAGGCTTTTGATTTTAATATTGGCTGAAATTGTGTGAAAGCCCACATCGACGCCCGTGAATGGGTACCTACTTGGTTGGAGTTTTTTTTCAAAGCTTTAGCATGACCAATGATGATAGCTGGGTTAAGGTAAACCTTGCGAACGATTAGGGTAGCATCAAGGATCTTCACCTTGAACAGATCTGACGCAGCCATCAAGCAAACCTTGTGTCACGATTACGCGCCAGTTTGACCTTGAGTTCAATTTCTTTCAAGAGAAAATGTTCCAGGTTAAAAATGTCGCAAAATAAAGGGGTGATCATCTCAACATCCTGCGATAGCGCCGTAAACGCTGATTGTAATGCCAGGCCTGCATTGTTCGTGAGCGAGTTCATTTCGCCGGCAGTGTCCTTGTAGAATAGCGCAGATGTCAAGTGACTCTTGGCATCGCTTCCGTAACTGATCAGGGTCTCTATTAATGCCCGGAAGCGTATTTGATTAATCTTTACGAATCGGGCAATGGAAGAACTTCGACGCGCGCTCATTGGCTAGTCAAGAGAAGCGACAAGCGGCAGATGAAGGAGACAGAGCAGTGGACACAGTGAGCAAGGAATGGTTATGCGGTGGGTTGCGGGCTCTCTTCTGCTTTGGGAAAATGGCTGGAGCTCGTAAGCTCCAAATGTAATTTTGGTTTCGTTTTTGGGGAATAATTGGTGTCATGGGTATTTCTTGCGAAAATTCTGCGCCTGGCGCATGCACTTTTCCTGTACCATTCGTTACAAAGATTCGCATGGGCTTTTCGTGGGCGTTTCTTGCGTAAATCCTGCGCCAAGCGCATGCGCTTTTCCTGTGCCATTCGGCGCAAAGATTCGCATGGGCTTTTCGTGGGTATTTCCTGCGTAAATCCTGCTCCTGGCGCATGCGCTTTTCCTGCGCCATTCGGCGCAAAGATTCGCATGGGCTTTTCTTGGGTATTTATTGCGCAAATCCTGCGCCTGGCGCATGCGCATTTCCTGCGCCATTCGGCGCAAAGATTCGCATGGGCTTTTCGTGGGTATTTCTTGCGTAAATCCTGCGCCTGGTGCATGCGCTTTTCCTGCGCTATTCGGCGCAAAGATTCGCATGGGCTTTTCGTGGGTATTTCTTGCGCAAATCCTGCGCCTGGCGCATGCGCTTTTCCTGCGCCATTCGACACAAAGATTCGCATGGGCTTTTCGTGGGTGTTTCTTGCGTAAATCCTGCGCCTGGCGCATGCGCTTTTCCTGCGCCATTCGGCGCAAAGATTCGCATGGGCTTTTCGTGGATATTTCTTGCGTAAATCCTGCGCCTGGCGCATGCGCTTTTTCTGTGCCATTTGGCGCAAAGATTCGCATGGGTTTTTCTTGCGCCAAATGATGCGCCAAGTAGGCCATCAGGCCCGGACATTTTTATACCGCAGAGTGCACTTGGCGCCGGTATGGCTCTTGTTTGGCAGGAGCTAGACGCCGGCCTTTATTCTTTTAAAAAAACGGCGCATGAAATGCTGCCTGGGGAGCACCACTTGCACCAGTATTGCGAGAAATCAGAGTGTACGGACGTCGCCGTGGCGGAAATTCATCGGTCCGCAAAACGCAAACTTCCTCGTTCGATCGGAGACATATTCTCTTGATCATGTTTGTTCCGAATCATTCGGCTGAGACGACAAAGACTTGACATTTTTTGCCTCCCGCCCACTCAAATCTCGAAGGAGAGCGGCAGAGATTTACATTTTAAGCCCACAGCCGCTCTTCATGATCGCCAATAGAGTTTACAGTGCGTGGTACGGAAGTTTGGTATCGAGAATTGGCGCATAGTCTCCTCTACGTAATTGCCTCTTCTGGCAAGTGGACATATTTTTAAACTCGAAGCTTTATCTATTCGAATCCGGCAATGGGCGAAATCTGCGCAATCTAATTGGCTGCCACAGCACGGCTTGGGGAATGAACGCCGCCCACGCTTCTGGATGCCTCTCGAGCACCAGGTTGATCGAAAACGACAAGCGCTCGCGCAACAGACAAGGGTGGTTGACGTGGGTGGGTTGTCTTTGAAGAGATGCAGGTTGACATGAGCTGCTTTTCAAATGTTCTTTGTTTTCGGTTTGTTTGACATCACGCAACAAATGTTTCTTTTTCTCGTTTTGCTGTATCTAATGGAGAATTTTCAAAATTTCTTGCGTTGTTGAATCCATACATCATTTTCCGAACTACGAACTTGAAGAATTCAAGCTTTTGAATGAAGGTGCAGAGATCTCTGCAAAATTGCGCGCTCAAATTTCGTGTTCTGACGACGCCTCTGAGCCAAAGTGTTTTGTTTGTTTTTCGCTTAGTGACACACTGGATGTATTGGAAAAGGCGACAGCGATGCAAAAAAAATTTAAAAATTCATTGGCTTTGGGTGGTTTCAAAAACAAAAAATTCAAACATTCGGTTGTCTAAAAATCTCAAAAACAAAAGACACAGTGGGACCAAAAATGCTTTCGCTGGACTTTCGTCACAAAACATGAAAGACGTGTGCATTTTCCAAACATCAAAACACTTTTTGCGCAGAGATTCTGAATGGTTTGGGAAGAAATAACATAGGACGGCGATTTTCCTGTTCTTGGCGTTTTTGAGAAATTGACTTCAGTTTGTTTTCGAAACAGTGACGGAATACACGGACCAAAAATGCAAATGGCTGCATCCAGAAAAACCTGATCTTCCCGCTCTTTCACAAGCATCGTAAGGGTACCTACCCTTCCAGGAACCTGGCGTTTTGATCAGCGTTTTGGAAGAGAAACCAACAGCCTTTCACACGTAGATATCGACAAGATTTTCAGGAAGCCCTTTAAGGGCTTCCTGAAAATCTTTCAGGAAGCCCTTTATACCTTGTTTCCACCGAAATTTTACAGTATTTAAAAGTTACTGTAGTATGAGTTACAGTAAGACTTATGACGTCATTGTTTTCAGTATTATACTATAAAACCGTACTGTAAACGCATTGTACTGTAGTATTTTGCAGAGGCCTACTGTAGTATGTTTTCCGATACTACATAGACTTTTTATTTGCGCATGTGCCTGAACTGTTGAAGTGCCAGCGAGCAGGTTTTTGAATCATGTCAATGAAGAAGCCTCCACGCCATCATGTGTGCAGGAATCCAAGCGGCGTATGGGAACTCTGGATGCCAAGTTTTTTTTTGAAACCTGG
>JASGXE010014440.1:0-12230 GCA_030068105.1 Sinentomon sp. SZTP_YWyxl | reverse complement strand
ATTATACGTAGAAAACTCACGTATAATGCTTAAGTATTATACTTACCCATCCCTGACTAGGACTAGGTAATCGAACCTCTTTGTCAGTCATTCATAAAATACGGTGGCAGTACCTAAACAGGATTCGGTGTAATTTACAGGAACAAATCAAGTGAGCAGGGAAACAAGAACCAAACATGAATATAAATGACAGGTACCTACCTCATATAGGTGCACTTTTTGAACGAAGAAAAAAAAAAGATGAGCCACTTTCGGTACATTGAGGAGACTCGATAAATCAGACTGGTCTCTGCTGTTGGCATGGGACATGCGATCAAAGAAAAAAAAAAGGTTCCAACAACACCGCTTTCCTCTTTTCCATTGACAGGCAAATGAAAGGTCGGGAAGGTGAAAAGTTGCTGGTAAAACTGGATTCCATCGAGGATACAAAAGGAAACATTGGTGACACTGGAACCCTTCTCGTCACTAATCTCCGGCTCGTTTGGCACTCGCACAGCTTGATTCGCATTAATCTGTGTAAGTTTACATTTACAACGATAGGAGTGGTTGTTCTGGCTCCAGTTTGATGCTTTACGATGACTTTGCTGGGAATAAGTTGAACATTGCCTTGCATAAAGGCAGCAGGCCCGTACTTGAACTACCTTATTTGATCAAGAATGTTTTCCATAGCCACCATGAATGTTTTCACGTGTTGTGGTCAACTTGCTCCTTGGAGACTTGAATGAAAGAAACATGAAATGCTATTTCAAAGTGTTGGTGGTCGATTTGTTGCGATTTATCTCCTACCCGTCTTGGTTAAGGGCCTTCTAAAATTCAGCACCAAAAAATCACAGCATAGCCTTATATTCTCATACTTTGTATTGTAAACCCTTTAGGCTTTACCAGCCGCTGGTCGTCTGGAATTTGGGATGTGAGTTTATGTTCAAGCCAACGCCACGGCTTTGGTTTTGAGCAGGGGCTCATTTCAACCAGTTTCGTGCATTGCATGCTGCCATTTGGCATGTGCTTGCTTGCAATAGGCAATGACATCACTATCGAGACAGCTGAGAAGAACCACGCCAGCAGGTCTCTTGGCCCAGTGCTGCAACTTGAATGAAAACATGATGCTGTCTCTCTTGTAGGAAGGTACCTACTTGTTTGTTTGCAATTTTCTGGATCTGTTTTCTTGCTGAAGCTGCTGTTGAGGAAACATGTGCTTGCACACGTTCGCAAGACTGTTTTTTCTTTGTAGTGTGTAGTAGATGCAAGAAAAAAAATTTATTTGCTTTCCGAACAAGTTTGTTTTCATCGTGCCAAACTGTGTCGTATCACTAATTGTAGGTATCTGTTTAGAAACTCAACTCGTTGATCAGGACCAGATTTCTACTAGGTATTTTCCAATGGGCAAAAACTTGCTGAACGTTTTGATGAATGGGTGCTGTATTGGAAGGTATTTGGCCACGGTGGACAAATGGCCGCCATTGACTTTTTGGCAGTGGTGGACATTTGTCCGGATATCTTGCTGCCGGATATCTGACCACCGGACTTTGCCCGTGGCAGATATTCAGCCACTGGATGTTTGGCCCTGGTGGACAATTGATGCTGTGGATATCTGGCCCCGGCCGATATCCACTGGATGCAGTGGACATCAGACCATCTGACCCTGGTCGACATCTTGGTAGCCACCTGACGTTTTATCGCTGGGTGTGTGATCGCAGCAGACAACTTGCCGAAATGAACAGCTTTGCACAATTGGCAAGCGGCAGCCAATTGCTGCCTGACGTTTGACTCACTGAAACCTTGGTCTTCTATAGATATCTGGCCGCAAAGTGAGCTCTGGATGTTTGCTTGCCAGGCATTCTGAGGGTATATTGGGGTCCATAAGTATATAAAAACCTTCTTTTTTTCATGTTTGATACGAGTGCCAAATGTCCGGCGGTCAGATGTCGTTGTGCCTATGTTCAATGATTTTCATGGCCACATCGTCTGGATGCTTCCTTGTCAAACATCCGGGCGGCAGGTACCTGTCTATCTCGGCGAGATATCGCTTTGAGTGACCTTGCGTGCAATGGTCAGATGCCAACCTTACGCCCAGTGGCCAAACGCCCGGCGACCTGATATCCACTGCAGTCTGTTGTCGTGCGTGGCCTAAAATCCGACAACCACATGTCTGCCGCAGCCAATGATACCAGGCATTATGCAAATATTTCATGAACAATGTTTCCAAGTTTGAAAAAAAGCAAGTGTTTCACAATACCTATTTCACATCTGCCATGGAAAACATTTGTTTGTCTTTTGGAGTGACAAAAAAAAACAGGGCATGTACCAGAATGGGATCCTTCGTTCGGATGAAGGCTATCAACGACTAGCAGATTACCGAACAGATGCAGCAAAGCGGAGAGCTCAGCAAGTTTGGCCGATGGCTTGTGTGATTAATTCTTCTTTTGAAGTCGACAAAAGTTTAGTTAGCTGTTTACATAAATTATGTGCCTGTTTACTTAGGAATATACCACCAAAAGTGATAAAACCCAAAAACAGCAAACTTCTGCGGTACAGTGATCATCAACGTCACCTAAGCTGCACATGACGCTGCCTTTTTTGACGCGATAGTGATGTCACATCGTCCTTGCAAACATTCAATTTTGTTGGCTTTATTTTCGTTGTTGAGCTACCTGTTCCCAATAGGTACCTACTTTAAATACCTTGGGGTTAAGGCCTGGTAGAAGGTCAGTTTTAACGTCTCAACTTGCTGATGTGAAACTCTGTTGTGTTTGCTAAACAAGATGAACATGGTTTTTACCCTGGATTGCAGCTGTCGGGTTTAGCTGTGTAATGAACATATCAACAAAGACAGTGAATTCCGTTAGTAGATGTGGGTGGAACAAATTTGTGTTTCATGTCTGCCACTTCACAATTTGTCCATTTTGAGCAGGTGAAGGCCAGTGTGCACTCTTGCATGGATATGCCCTTTGGACAAAAATGAAGTTAGATAATTTATTCTCCGACCTGTTTATTTTTTATTTTGCAACCAATTTGCAACTGGTTGCATTTACCTAGTTTTGCCTTCTTTTTTCACTCTTGTGGTCATGGTGTGAATTTACACTGGGCATGTTTCATCTTGCAGTGCATATTTTGCCTTTTACCTACATCACTCTATTCACTGGAACTGCTCACTGCCACTTTCTAAACACAAATTGCACCCACTGCAAGTGATCTGGCACCACTTAATTCATTTTGATCAGCATGGGTTTTGTTTAGTCAACACCAATCATCGCCTACAATTCTTGAGTGCATTTTTGTTGGTGCACATAATACATCTTCACTCGTTTTCACCGAACTTTGTGGGTCCTCTCAGATATTTCAAAACACAGAAATTACCAATGTTGTCTGCTTACACGGGCACCAAAGAGTCTGCATGTGGTATTTTGTTGTCTCTTATGCAAGTGCCGGAGGATCTTCCCTTGCTGTGATGCCAACACAGGTACCATCATGTATCATTATCCTATTTCAGAATAAATTGCCAGCTTGATCAGAGCATTTGGATGTTGTGACTGTGCTCTTGATGCTTGGGAGGTAAGCTGTTGCAAATGCAACAGCTGCTACTAGCTGCTACTTGATAGCAAATAGCTGTTTTCAATGCCATGAATATGTGAATCCTGGGTCTCGCCCTTTGAACTGAAGACCTCAAATCATCATTCATCATGCTCTCATCATTGCATTTGGTCAAGGCAAGGCATTCTGCCATATGTCAGCATTTTCGGCTGACATAGGTACTTTCATTATGGTTGTAGGTATCTTATCCCCCCATACAAACAAAAAGCAGCATAGGTGCTTACCTTGCAGTTGCTATGTCCTTGCCCATTGTCATTAACATTATCAATTCCATTGGTCCTGTGTCCTTGGCACTTTTCCTCTTGAACAAAAATGATTCTGTGACCTCATTGGTAATGTCCTAGCAGGGGGTGCTTTAAGGTTACAGTTCGGAATACCTGCCGACAATTGCAAAAAGCTGAACTGGACGAGTTTTCACACACGCTCAACTCACCAAAATAGGATAGGAAGATGAGGATTAGGTAGGACAGGATAGGTGTTTTAGGATGGGTTCGGTCAGGTTAGGTTTGGTTTAGTTAGCTTTAAGTATATTACAGAGCAATGGTAATAACTCGTTCAGTTCAATGTCGGCCGGTATTCCGAACTGTTACAACTTTTAATCTGAAATTGCAGTTCACTTATGGGCTTTTGCATCAGCTTTCTAATCCCAATGAGTGTATTTTTACGCATTGACAGTTAATCTTGCATGTTACCTTTAGTTCTATCAAAATCTCTCCCTTTTGCCTTCGTGTCCCTACTTATTCATCCTTTTTCCCGATGTCATGTTCATGGGCCATCCGCTATTTCTTGGTTCATTTTTTTCTGTTGTTTTTTTTTTCAGAAACTTCGTGGCTCCTTGACAGAAGCGTTGTATCTTCTGACCAAATTCAGGAGCACCAGATTTGAATTCATATTCACCAGTTTGGCACATGGCAACAAGAATGTGTTTGCAAGTGTTTTTGATGTCTACAAGTGAGTTTTGTTTTGTTTTTTTGTTTGCAAGTTTTTTGATGCCCACAAGTGAGTTTTTTGCTTGCAAGTGTTTATGATGTCTGCGAGGAGTTTTTTTTTCTGTTTGTTTGTTGGTGTTTGTGATGTCTACCGGGAGTTTTTTGTTGTTTTTTTTCTTGTTTGCGAGTGTTTTAATGTCCACGAGTGAGTTTTTTCTAGGTCGCTCCAAAACGGTCACAAGACACGTGATTTTAGCGCGTGTCGGCTTCCCGAAAATTCGAATTTCGGTGGGTGGCAGATGTCGCGTGATCTTGAAAAAGGCGCCTTCGACAGGAACAAAAGAGAACAAGATTAAAAGGTTCGCTTCCAGGGAAGCCATGGTTTTGTCTTTTGCAGTGTGGTAACTTTGGAAATGATTTCCAGCACAATTGTAAAAACTGCATATCGAGAAAGATTGGCAAAATGATCAAATTAAAAGTGCCATGTGTGGAAGATATGAGATAAGTGGTGAGGAGAGTGATTCATGTCAAATTTGGTGCAATGAAAACGGTTGTCATCCGAACTACAGTTTCTGTTCACTCTGCTCTTTGCGCACCCAAACTGTCACCATGACAGGATTCTGAGAGAGAAGCATAGAGTGGGTGGGGATCCAAAATTCCTGCGAAGGAATAGAGACTATAGAAAACGCCTATTGGATCAAGTCTAAAAAATGATTGAAATGTATTCAAGGATAACAAAAATATACACGTGTGCCGCGTACGTTTTCTGCTGCATTCACATGAAGTGCAGTCGGTATTATACGAGATGATTAACTTGCAGATTAGGCAGTTTTTCAGTTTTTGTTTTGGGGTACCCTTGGAAAAATGTCAGGGGTAGCCTTGGCCGAAGGCTAGGGGGTAACCTACCATCTTAAGCATCTCTGGTTGCAGTGATAAGTATAACATAGTACGTGAACGGCCGTATGATTTCCACTCACATCCATCGGCGCTTCAACGCAGGTTAATTTAGCAGATGGATGAGCTCTTCCCAGAAATGGAAAAGGAATAGCGTTGTGGATAGAAATTAAAGTTTCACAACACCAATCTATCCATCGAATTGGCTGCTGTTTTGAAGCTGAGTGTGAATGCTAATGGAAAGTTGCTGATGGTGAAGGCAGAATTTCGGAAGCTTTGATTCAAGTCGAAAACCCAGTTGACGTTGCCATGGAAACCGTTTTATTTGTTTCGCGACTGACGGATGATGTGAAAAGATGCCAGAATTAAACCGAAATGAGCAGTCGAATTGCTTCCACTTTTTGAAGAGTTGCGACCATCTTCCGTACGATCGTATTTTTATTTTTCGCAATGATTAGTTGCTAGTTGATTAAAATGCTCAAATATGCGCTTTATCCATTTGCAGTAGATGAATTCGACAGCTTTAAAGAAGGCAGTTAATTTTATGAGTAGGATGGAGAGGCAGTGCAGGACATAGTTGCATAGAATAAAATATTTACATTTTTAAACCGACGTAACAGAAAAAACCAATCAGAGGTTTCATAAATAACAGAAAAAATCTCAATTTGGTTCAATTTTTGATCAATGTTCCGAGTTATCATCTTGCAAAGCGCAAAGAGTATATAAAACTGTACAATCGTATAGAATAAAATTTTCACATTTTTTCACAGATCGCAGAGAAAAATGAATCAGCTCTTCGTTTCTGTAAATGATAGAAAAATTCCAAATTTGGGCTAAAGCCGTCGGAAATTTTTTGAGTTATCGATTTGCAACGAAAATCGACTTTGAAAACAGAGCTTGTGTTTTCAGTTTCCGGGTAAAAATAACATTTTGTCTTAGCAGACGACGCATTCGCGTCTGCAAAAGACAAAACAAAAAAGTGGGAAATTTGAAAATTGAGCCAATTTAAAATGGCTGGACCGATTTTGGTGGAACAAACGTCTGCTAGGTATATCGCTGTTTATTCCTCTTTCCGACTATGAAAATTTTAGCAGATGCGATTCGCTACATTTACAGCAGAAAACCCATTTGAATGCATGGTGTTCCCGTGCCGGTGCATACACCGTCGGCGGTCGGAAAAATCGTAACACGTTTAAATGCGACGCCATTTGGTTTCACATTAAAATCGTAACACGTTTAAATGCGACGCCATTTGGTTTCACATTAAAATCGTAACACGTTTAAATGCGACGCCATTTGGTTTCACATTAAAATCGCAACACGTTTAAATGCGCGTACACCGTACGGCACTCGGGCTTGACCGGTTACCTGATCCTGATCCAAGTAAGCCTCACGTAATTTTGTAAAGATCTAAAAAATCCACTTTCAACTACCTGCCAAAACTTTTGTTTGCAATGACTTGTCGTAGCAATTTCACTTTTCACCCAAACACAATCATTTTATTCTCACATTCAAGGTTTCACTTGGTCTTCACATCAAAGGAAAGCCCAGCAATTTCTGGCCTTTTTTGCTCTAAATTACCCCTGATTAAGAATTAATTATTGTTCTTTGAAATCTCCAAGATGATTTGCTGTGATTTTCACAACCTCGCTGAATGAGTTGAGGCGGGAGTCTGATTTTTTGGGAATCTTGCTTTTTAGGCAGGGGTGCTCAGCCTTTTTTGTCAAAGGGGCCGAAAAATTCTGCTGTGTCCGCGTGCACCGTTGAAAGTGGATGGTATTTTAAGGCTGATCAGTGGGACGGGATGACTGACACAGTTTTTCGCAAACGAGCTTGGCCAGATCAGGTTCAATGGATGATGTTGCCACTTTCAGACAGTTCACCAGATTGAGCCTGTATCTGGAACTGGGTTTCATTTGCATCATGTGGAAAAAATCCTGTTCGCATGCTGAAATAATAATAATAAAAAAAGAATGACGACGAGGTCTTCTAATACTTGTGTGTGAGGTTGAACAATGAGTGTGACAAGAACCAGAGCTCCAGAGAAACCTGCTTCCTAAGAGCAGTTTTCCCGGACCTGTGCCTCCGGTTTTGTGGACGTTCTGCATGAACCTCACCTGGTGTGGCAGCGAACCGGTGCCTTGCTTTTCCAGTTACCTCTTCATTACCCGGCTTCGGCTGACAGGTCAGGTCAGCATTATTGAGTGCCATTTTACGATAAAATATGAATTTTCAAATCGCAAGCTGACCGAATTCAAGGCAAGTTTTATTCGTTCCCAGCAGTCTGCATATCAGGGCCCGATAACATCCACCTAAATGAAAAAAATAACAAACAGGACAGGGTGTCCACAAAGAGCAGCATGCTATTGCAAAACCTGAAAAGAGCAGGAAAATGGCCCCTTCTCCTTGCAGGCACCCTGTTGAATTATTGCAGTTTACAGAAATGTGGAACTGCAACCCTTAGCATTTATAGGGAGGGGTACCCCACTGAGCCCTTTCCAGTGCAAGGGTTATGTGCCTCAGCCTCCTTATGTTGCAGACAATTATTACCCTCCAGGTGTGTGTAATTTGGCTCGTGTTTGCAATAATTTGTCTTTCTCTCTCCAGGGCTTATTCTGCATCGAGGCTGTTCAGGGAATTGAGATTGCGAGGTGCTCTTCTTCACGACAAGCAGCTTCGTCTGTTGCCAACTGAGCAGGTGTGCCGTTTTGTCAATGGCGTCTGGAATTTGTCAAGTGATCAGGTTGGAACCAGGTTTACGAATGACAATAAAATGATTGACTTGCTCACCTTTAGGGTTGACTGTAGTGTTGTGTGTGCACTCTATAGTCTATGGTAAAGTTAGAGGGCAAAGGTCTAGCACTGATTTTCTGTTTTATTTATGCCAAAAATGGTCTCCACTTGAAGTTGTTGGCCCAAATGCCATACACAAATATTCTTTTTTTCATTTGTACCAAAACTCGACGTGCATGTAGTTGGCCCGAAATATTTTTTCTTCTTCGGAATAATATGATGATGCCAATAAAAAACATCAACATGTTTGATGTGTGATGATGTTGAAACAAATAAACAGATTTCAATCTCTTGCGGAAATCTGAAACTTGAACCTGGTGAAATTTATATGGCGTATGGCATTTGCATGCCGGCAAAAAGAGAGAAAAACCTCGGAGGTACGTTAGGTATGGTTGGCAACACCTTCAATGAGAAAACAACGTGTGTAAATTGTCTATTTCCTGATGCAATTCTCGATTGCCATGCATTTGCATGGGTACACATATTTATCTTTATGCAGTTGATTCTTTTGTTGGTGAAGCCACAATAGCATTGCTATTGTCACCACTCCAGTCGCAATAGCAATGAGACTGATTTTGGAAAATTCTGTTGCCCTTTTTGGCCCAAAGGTTATTGCGGGAAGCTGCCCATGTTCGCACTGCAATTTAACATTGTTCACGTTGGCATTGCAATTCAACATTTCCCAGGTTGGTAGGTCCACTGCAATGAAGCGTTGCCCATGTTAGCATTGCAATTCAATCTTGCCAACTTTTGCATCGAAATTCAACATTTCTCACTTTTGCATCGCAGTTGATGTTGTCGAGTCTTACGTCGAAATTCAACATTGTTTCTGTAATCTATTTCAGGGCAATCTCGGGGCACTGGTGATCACCAATGTTCGGATTGTCTGGTTTTCCAACATGAACGACAACTTCAACATTTCGCTGCCATATTTGCAGACGACCTTGGTATGATGTTAAAAAATTTTCGTCTTTTTTTTTTCTTGTGCTGGGTGCAGTTTTTCGTGAGATGTTGTTTACACACTCCTCCCGATGCACATTCGAAAGGGCTATTCTTTATTTACTTATTCGGTTTGCAACTGCTATATTTTCAGGGAATTCTGGTCGGAATTATCACCCCGAAAAGAAAGTTATGAGTGAATGTGGCTTTCCCATTAAGATGGGTGCACACAGAAAGGAAAAAAATCAAAAATTAGATTTTGGTGCCAGTTAGATGTGCAGATCATTGTGAACAGGTGTCCAAATTTTCAAGAAAATATCTTCAAATGGGTTTCAAGATATTCACTTGAAGTGGATGGGGCAAAAACTGATTACAAAAATACAAAGCATTTCTCTTTTCTGTTTTCTGACAAACTATCCACTTCACAGTGATAAAATTTGGCATACTTACGTCATTTTATGTCAGGAACACTGAAATCTCAAATTGGCATTTTTTCAGTCTGCTCACGTCAAATAAAGAGCTCAGATGAAAAATCAAAGTGGTTGAAAATGCCAAGTGGTTGTGCAAAAGACTTTTTTGCCATTAATTTCTAATGATTTGCCAGAGGCAAACATCAATTTAAGTGTCTGATAAAAGTGTACCTGAGCGTAAGCGCTAAGTGTAAACACGATTAACACGAAACATGTTCTAACTGTTTTACTACCTATCATTGATAGGAACTTGGCAATGGTATGTTGTTCCAGTTTTGAAGGGTATAAAAGTTGTATGCAAAATTTGAGCTTTGTCTCAAATAGCTCAAACATAACTACCTCTTCCCGATAAAGTAAAAAAGCCTATTGAGATTTCGATTCAGGTGTGTACAGAATGAGGTTGTTCGGAAAGTAAATTTCCAGTACTGTGTTGTAATGCTTTTCAAGTAATGCTTTACCAGCATTGTGTTGCTAACCTGAAAAGAATACGTAGTGATGGTTGCATTTTTCGTTGTGTTGACATTTTTAGTCACTCGTCTTGGGAGAAAAAAGTTGAGCAACAGTGCACACAGAAAAAATTGGTTTTTTGTTTACCATTTTCTGCATTTTTTCCGATGAATTTTAAAGAGTTTTGATATAGGCCCTAAACAGGATAAATGGACATCTGATGCTTGGATCAACTGATGCTTTGATATCTTAAACAGCTTTCACAGCTGGTATTTCACTGTAAAACAGCTGTTTTTAACAAAGCTGTAGTTGGGATTTGACATTTTGTGATTTCTTTCCCAATGAGTGTCAAGTTCTCCAGGCTATGACATCAAATGACTGTCCACAGGCCAGCCGAGGCCTATCCTGTGTCGGCAAGACAAAGTTAGTGTGCGGAGGGGCGCAGAGCATCACTTAGAAAATGAGATTTCTCTTGAGCCAAGTGATGGATTTTGGTGAAACCTTTTGTGCTGGAAAGCGGAAAAGCAGGCGATCCCGCAAGTGAACAATGATTCTAAACTTTTTGCAGGAAAAACCCCAAAATCATTTTTGTCTCTGTAATTCCACACGAAGCTTTCTTTTTGTGCGTGAAACCTGTCGTAAGCTCCCAATTTCTATTATTGGGCAAAGAACGAGAGGCCAAGTTGTAATAATAAAAGAACCGTTCTGATTATGTTAGCCAACAGCATTTTTCTGTATCCTGAAATTCCATATTTATTTCAGATCAAGATACGCGATTCAAAGTTTGGTCCGGCCCTTGTAATTGAAACATCGCAGAAAAGTGGAAATTACGTCCTCGGCTTTCGTATTGATCCGCGTGAACGTCTCGATGGCGTTCATACCGAACTGAACGCAATGCTGGGTGCCTTCAACCATTGTCCATCCTTTGGCGTCTTCTGCTCTCTTCAAGATAAGGAAGTGCCCAAGACAGAATTTGCCATTGTCGAGGACGTCTGCGAGATTGAGGATAACAGAGAAGCCAGCTCTACTGATGTCTTTTCGGCCTATCTTTCCGATGGAAACCACAGCCAGGACCGACCTCCTGTCTATTGTCCTGAATTGGGGCTTACCATCGAGGCTGTGAGGGACGGCTTCACCATGCAGAGCCTGTGGGAAGTTATTCCCAGTTAGAAATATGCTGGAAAAAAGCTGAAGGAAAGATGCAAAAAAGTCTGGGAGTTCTTGAAATTTTTTCTGGAAAGTCAGAGAATTTGTGAAACTTCTCAGCAACTTACATGCAACTGATGGACCAGTTTGATTGCATCAAATGCAATATTTTCACAGGAACGAGGACCGAATCTCTATTATCTCTCTAGCAACAGTTTTTGTCTTTAAACAACACGTGTGATATTCATTAAAACAGCTGATTTCTTTCACTGTTCATTTGTCTTATTATTTGTCTATCTAGATTGCATTCTTCTCAACGCAGGGTGTCCAGGCGGCATGCCGGATCTGGCAACGTGACGAATTTCGGGTTGCGAAATTTATTTTTCATGGTGTAGGCACCTCGTCTTCGTTTCAATTTGAGTACAAAAATGTGAAAATCTATCTTTTGAAGCAGATTTCATTCCAATTGAAGAAAAAATTACTGGCAGAAAATAATAAATCATCTTTCGATGCAATTTTTGGGATCAGATACCATAACCGGCCAAAACCAATTTGGTTCCAATGGATCCAATGCCAATTTGGGACATCAAGGTGACCTCCAAATACCAACTTGGGAACACAAGATATAGGTGTTCTGCTACCCATGGTTCCCAGGTGGACCTAGTGACCTTGACAACCAGGGATGAACAATCCTTCACGATGTCGTGAGTTTATTATTGATGTGGCAGAAGTTTCCATATTTATCAAATTTATCATTTATCACTGCAACTTGGAGGATTTCAAAAATCGGAATGACTCGACCCTAAAATACTCGTTAAAGTAAATTGCCATTTTGCACCCATCTTGCATTGGATTGCTCCCTGCAAAGCATGTCATAGCGGAGCCTTGTGATCACATATGAAACTCTTCCAGAGCCGGAATAGTAGTGTTGTCAGTGGCTTGCTTTTGAACGAACATTGTTTTTTTGAACACATTTTTTTCTGCTTGAAAATATTTTATTGTCGTGACAAACCGAATTGTC
>JASGXE010014439.1:0-11925 GCA_030068105.1 Sinentomon sp. SZTP_YWyxl | reverse complement strand
CCAGCCAAGCTCAGAAAGGACAGTGTGCATGTCTGTTGGAGTTTGTATCGGCCAACCGGAGTCTTTCCTGGTTCGGTTCAGTTCTCCGAATTGAATGGACAAAACTTACCAACACCCTTTGGACTCCAAAAAGTCCAATCATTAAAAAGACTCAGTCTCAGGTTTTCTGGCTATCCTTTCCCATTTTTGATTTTCCAACATCCACGATTCATTTTGTAGAATGGACAGATTGTTGAAAGATGTTGTACACACATACCTACACATGGACCTCTTGCAACACAATCCAACCCGCCCCTGGCTCAACACACACTCAACCATAACGAACGAACGAAACATTATCTCGCGTCAGAGTAAAAACCCCTTCCGAAATGGTCAACTCCCTTCGCTGAGTCGAGTCTCCATGAGCTCAATATCACTATGCGCAATTACGTATACATTATACCCATTCGTTGTCCGGGCGCAAGCGGCGCATAAAGCACAACACACTTGCAGGTGTGGCAATCATCTTTAGCGTGATCACTCATGCACACACACAGGTGTGATAACATGCGTCATCAAGGTACCAAACGTATAGCAGGAAGCTGAGAATATGCCGTCAAACTTCAAGCAATTACGTGAAAAGAGATTATTATTTGCACAGGCGCATCAGGTGCATGAGCAGAAGACGTTGCCGACAAAGCAGAACGAAGCAGGTCTGACTGGAGGTGATTTCGCAAACACGAGAAGCCGCAGCCGGGCCCCTCTTCTAGCTAAATGCCGGCAGAGCAATTGACTGCCGTGCACTACAGGCATGGACCTAGAACAACAGGTAAAAGAACATCGATAGCTTCGGTGAAGCCGCCATGTGGCGGCAGCACTGTTGGCAAATCTTAAAAAGGATCGGGGGACTGGGATAGAACGGACTGGAAAATTGCGAACGTAACGCCAATATTCAAGTCCGGCTCCAGATCTGACCCATCCAACTATCGGCCAATCTCCTTGACCAGTGTTTGCTCCAAATTGTTTGAACATATATTGTGCTCTACCCTGGCTTCCTTTCTAGAAGTGAATGATTATCTCATTAAAGATCAATTTGGCTTCCGCAAGGGAAGATCCTGTGAAATGCAGTTAGCGAGAGTGTTCCAAGAGATTTCCAGAGCCGCTGACTCGAGCCTCGATGTCGATCTGATATTTCTTGATTTCTCGAAAGCCTTTGATAGGGTACCCCACCAGCGACTCCTCTCGAAATTGGCAGCACTCGGGGTAGGTGGCAGATTTCTAGACGTCTTGCGGTCTTTCTTGACCTCTCGGCAGCAATCAGTTGTACTAGAGGGTGTGTCTTCCGACGTTATTCCCGTAACGTCTGGCGTTCCTCAAGGAAGTGTACTTGGTCCAATTTTATTTCTTGTCTATATCAACGACCTTGCTTCAAACTTGTCCTGTAATGTGCGTTTATTTGCCGATGATTGTCTAATTTACAAAATCGTCCGTGAGGCTGGAGACAGAGAACTATTGCAGTCGGATCTTAGGCAAATCGAATCTTGGTGTAAAACAAACCAGATGCAGCTAAATTTTGACAAGTGTGCCCTCCTTCCAGTCACATCAAAGTTGTCTCATATTCAGTTCCAGTACACTCTGAGTTCTGGTGTCTTAAATTCCGTGAACGAATACAAATATCTCGGCTTGACCTTTTCAAAAAACTTAAGCTGGGGTAAGCATGTTTCCTCAGTTATTAGCAAGGCTAATCGTATGCTGCACCTAGTGAGGAGGACTCTAAAGCATGGAGCGAGTGACACTAAATCCGCCGCATATTTTTCCCTTGTTAGACCACTTCTAGAGTATTCCTCGGCTGTTTGGGACCCTTTTAAGCTGTGCGAAGTTGAAGCCGTAGAAGCCATCCAGAGGAAAGCGGCGAGATTTGTAACTAATCGATTTGCAAGATTTGATAGCCCCTCCGCTATGATTAAAGACCTAGGATGGTGTTCTCTTGCTGGAAGACGCAAATGCTCGAGGCTTGCCTTGCTCTCTCACATCTATTCTAGTTCATGTTCTTTCCTAACTGACTTGAGATCTTCTATACAGCCTCCAAATTATACTTCTCGATGGGACCATAGAATGAAAATCCAGCAAATAAGCTGTAACAAGGATGCATGCCATTATTCTTTTATTCCTCGCACTATCCGTGACTGGAATTCCCTGCCTCGGGACTTAATGAGTGAATTATACCATTCCGGTAAAGCATCATCCAAGGCCTGGTTTCAAAAGAACCTGTATTCATGTTAAGGCGTTGTTTATTGCTTTATTTATTTATTTATTTATTCAAGGCAAAAGCAGCTACAAATGATTGGGTGCTGCATAATTAAGTAGGTACATTTGTGGAAACAAAATCAATTCATAATGCATGAAACACACAATGTCAGAAAATCGGTCAAGAGGATAAAAGTAAGAGGTTAAAAATGTCAACAGACTTTAAAAAAACCAACTATGAAACTTCAGGTAAAGCGTGATGGATTTCCTGCACTTGGGAGAGTTTTTTAAGGTTTTTAGAAATTATTGCAGAGTTACATGGCAAGCTGTTCCAGGCTATGACAGTACGAGGAAAAAATGATTGCAAAAGTAGATTCCGCTTGCATGTGGGCATCGAAAGACTTAAACCATTATCGGTGCGACGCTGAACAGGTTTCAGCCTATACTCTGCGGGGAGAGAGAAATCAACTGATCCAGATATTATGTCACCTAAAAGATTCAGACAGTGCGCATTGCGTCGACTTTGGAGGTTTCAAGGTTAAGTCTCTCAACATGGCTGTCACACTTGCGTACCTTTCGAAATTGCCGGTAATTGCACGAGCAGCTCTCCGCTGGACTTTTTCGAGCGCATCTATCTCCACTCTTTTGCAGGGATTCCACACAGCACACCCATACTCAAGAATGGGAAGCACCATTGACACATATGCGTGTTTTTTGCGAGAAGGAGAAGCTTGTTTTAAGTTTCTAATGATGTAACCTAGTTGGGTGGAGGCCTTGCTTATTACGCCAGAAATATGTGCATCCCACGACAAGTCATGACTCAAAACGACGCCAAGGTACTTAAAAGTTTGAACAACCTCAAGGGGCACTCCAGAAATAGTATATGGGTCATTGGTAAAGCTTTCTTTACTGCCGAAAAGTACTACTTTGGATTTGGCAGCATTAATTTTCATCCCCCAAATACTGCACCACCGGCTTATTATATCAAGGTCGGAACTCAGATTTAAACGGTCTTCAGGGGACCTTACAGTCCTGTAAATTACAATGTCATCGGCAAACATTCTTATGGAACACTTAAGACTCTCAGCTATGTCGTTTATGTAGATCAGAAATAAAAGGGGCCGATGACACTGCCTTGGGGAACGCCGGAAGTAACCTCACCGGCAGCAGACAAAAAACCGTCAACGGAAACTTTTTGCGTTCTATCACGAAGGAAAGAAGCGATAACATTTATCAAATTTGGAGGAAAATTAAGTTGGTGCAGTTTGGATACGAGTTTAGCGTGAGAAACTGTGTCAAATGCTTTTGCTAAGTCCAAAAAAATTGCATGTACTGGTGCACGGCTGTCAAGAGATCTAGAAATCTCATCAATAAAGAGGATTAGTTGCCCTTCACACGATTTACCAGAACGAAAACCAAACTGGTTGGGGTTAAAGAAATTCACACTATCAAGGAATGTTGTGATCCTGGAGCAAAGAACACGTTCAAAGAGCTTGGAACAAATACACGTTAATGAAATTGGGCGGTAACCCTCAGGCAAATTCGCATCCGCACCTTTTTTCGGGATTGGGGTTACATGTGCCAGCCTCCAATCATCTGGAATAAACCCCTTATCAATAATTAAGTTAAAAAAGGCAGCAAGGGCTGGAGCTAAGGCAGGAGCAAGTTCTTTAATCACCCTTCCAGGGATACCATCTGGTCCAGGCGGTTTCTTGGGCTTGATTTCGCGGAGAAGCTTGAAGACACCTCTGCTGCTGACAGCTATACGGGGAAACATCCTAAAGTGAGCCTGCGGGAATTGGGACCTAACACTGCGATCTGGTTTTCTGTCGAATCGCTGGAAAATACACTGCAAAAGAAACTATTCAGAGCTGCGGCCTTAGAGGCAGGGTCATTGCAAACGTTTCCAGAAGGGTCAAAAATAGGTGGGAGACAATTATGTTTTTTGAGACCCCTAAGATATTTCCAAAATTTGCGCGAGTGGTTTGTTTCGATTGAATTTGAAATAAAGTTGTCAAATAGACGAGAATTTAGGGTGCCACACTCCTCCTTGATCAAATCAAAAACATGACGATCTTTTGGAAGGCCGCTGATTCTAGCTTTTGCACAAGCCTTGCGTTTCTTGCGGAACATCCTAGATAACTTGTTGTTAACCCATGGAAACTTAGAATCAGCTTTTTTTCTGGAAGTTGGGATCTTGGCCAGCATGTCCAACAAGGTATTTTTAATGGTCAACCAGACATCATTAACTGGACGTGCTTTTATACTGTTCTCTGAAAAGAGCGGGTTCGTTGAGAGCGAAATGTTAAGTGCATGCCAATTAACACATGAATAATTGGGAAAATTGACTACTTTTGCCTTTGATTTACCATTTCTGACAGCTGTGGAGCTGCATTTAGCAACAAGCAAAACGGACTCATGATCGGATATCCCCGGAACTGTAAAGGCATCGATAAGAGGGAAGTCAAAATTTGTCAAGCAAAGGTCAAGGCAGTTAGCAATGTTTGCAGTGACCCTAGTGGGCATCTTAACTATTTGCTTAAGGGAAAAGGTAACAATGAGTTTTTGAACAAATACATCGTTTGGAGTCATGCGACGAGCACAAGAATTAAAGGGGTAAGCCGGGCAATTAAAATCTCCGCATATTAATACTCTTTTATTACCATTCAAGTGGCAAGTAATGGAGTCGAAAAGTTCATCGAACACACGGGATCCAGCCTCAAGGTTTGGTGGCAAATATAAACTGGCCAAGGATAGCGGCTGACCGTCCGGCAGCTTAACAGAACACCAAATAGCTTCAGCTATGGTGTCCTGCACAGGTGCGAGGTGGTCAGGAAAACTCATCAAGTCATCTCTTACACCGATTATTACCCCTCCACCACGTTTGCCTTGTCGATCTCTACGAAAAATATTGTACCGAGAGGGCAAAATTTCTGCGTCGGAGAGGATGTTGGAAAGCCAAGTCTCTGTTAAAAAAGCAACAGCAACGTTGGACGAAAGGAGGAAATCACTCAATTCAGCCCGTTTGCTTAAGCTAACAATTGATCTGCAGTTAGTGATGCTCATAGTGAGAGAAATAATACCATCCTGACACTTAGAGTTGTGGGTGGACACCGGCTTATGCGCAAAGAGTTGAGCGGAGTTTGAAGAAGTTGAAGAAACTGAGAGTCCTCCCACTCCCTCCACCACGACGGGAGGGGCGGTGTCCCACGTCCTCCTCTCGCTGCTGGCCTGCATAACAAGAGGAGGAAGAGGGAAAGCGCTCATCCCAATGGGGGGCGAAACAGGAGGGACAAAGGCTGAATTTTGTAATGAAAATGCATTTTTGGTGGACACCTGCTTATCCGCTAAAAGTAAAGATGAATTTGCAGTATTTGAAAAAACAGAGCTTGTAGCTGAAATAGAGGGTCCTCCCATTCCCTCCACCATAACGGGAGAGGCGGTGTCCCACGTCCTCCTCTCACTGCTGGTCTGCATGGCAAGAGGAGGAAGAGGGAAAGCGCCAATCCCAATGGTGGGCGAAACAGGAGGGACAAAAGTTGAATTTTGTAATGAAAAGGCATTGTTGGTGGGCAACTGCTTATCCGCTAAAAGTAAAGATGAATTTGCAGGACTTGAAAAAACAGAGCTTGTAGTTGAAATAGTGGGTCCTCCCATTCCCTCCACCATAACGGGAGGGGCGGTGTCCCACGTCCTCCTCTCACTGCTGGCCTGCATGGCAAGAGGAGGAAGAGGGAAAGCGCCAATCCCAATGGTGGGCGAAACAGGAGGGACAAATGAAAAAGCATTGTTGGTGGGCAACTGCTTATCTGCTAAAAGTAAAGATGAATTTGCAGGACTTGAAAAAACAGAGCTTGTAGTTGAAATAGTGGGTCCTCCCATTCCCTCCACCATAACGGGAGGGGCGGTGTCCCACGTCCTCCTCTCACTGCTGGCCTGCATGGCAAGAGGAGGAAGAGGGAAAGCGCCAATCCCAATGGTGGGCGAAACAGGAGGGACAAAGCTGAATTTTGTAATGAAAAGGCATTGTTGGTGGGCAACTGCTTATCCGCTAAAAGTAAAGATGAATTTGCAGGACTTGAAAAAACAGAGCTTGTAGTTGAAATAGTGGGTCCTCCCATTCCCTCCACCATAACGGGAGGGGCGGTGTCCCACGTCCTCCTCTCACTGCTGGCCTGCATGGCAAGAGGAGGAAGAGGGAAAGCGCCAATCCCAATGGTGGGCGAAACAGGAGGGAAAAGAATTTTGTAATGAGTTGAATTTTGTAATGAAAAAGCATTGTTGGTGGACACCTGCTTATCCGCTAAAAGTAAAGATGAATTTGCAGGACTTGAAAAAACAGAGCTTGTAGTTGAAATAGTGGGTCCTCCCATTCCCTCCACCATAACGGGAGGGGCGGTGTCCCACGTCCTCCTCTCACTGCTGGTCTGCATGGCAAGAGGAGGAAGAGGGAAAGCGCCAATCCCAATGGTGGGCGAAACAGGAGGGACAAAAGTTGAATTTTGTAATGAAGTTGAATTTTGTAATGAAAAAGCATTGTTGGTGGACACCTGCTTATCTGCTAAAAGTAAAGATGAATTTGCAGGACTTGAAAAAACAGAGCTTGTAGTTGAAATAGTGGGTCCTCCCATTCCCTCCATCATAACGGGAGGGGCGGTGTCCCACGTCCACCTCTCACTGCTGGCCTGCATGGCAAGAGGAGGAAGAGGGAAAGCGCCAATCCCAATGGTGGGCGAAACAGGAGGGACAAAAGCTGAATTTTGTAATGAAAAAGCATTGTTGGTGGGCAACTGCTTATCCGCTAAAAGTAAAGATGAATTTGCAGGACTTGAAAAAACAGAGCTTGTAGTTGAAATAGTGGGTCCTCCCATTCCCTCCACCATAACGGGAGGGGCGGTGTCCCACGTCCTCCTCTCACTGCTGGCCTGCATGGCAAGAGGAGGAAGAGGGAAAGCGCCAATCCCAATGGTGGGCGAAACAGGAGGGACAAAAGTTGAATTTTGTAATGAAAAAGCATTGTTGGTGGGCAACTGATCCGCTAAAAGTAAAGATGAATTTGCAGGACTTGAAAAAACAGAGCTTGTAGTTGAAATAGTGGGTCCTCCCATTCCCTCCACCATAACGGGAGGGGCGGTGTCCCACCTCCTCCCCTGACTGCTGGTCTGCATGGCAAGAGGAGGAAGAGGGAAAGCGCCAATCCCAATGGTGGGCGAAACAGGAGGGACAAAAGTTGAATTTTGTAATGAAAAAGCATTGTTGGTGGGCAACTGCTTATCCGCTAAAAGTAAAGATGAATTTGCAGGACTTGAAAAAACAGAGCTTGTAGTTGAAATAGTGGGTCCTCCCATTCCCTCCACCATAACGGGAGGGGCGGTGTCCCACGTCCTCCTCTTACTGCTGGCCTGCATGGCAAGAGGAGGAAGAGGGAAAGCGCCAATCCCAATGGTGGGCGAAACAGGAGGGACAAAAGTTGAATTTTGTAATGAAAAAGCATTGTTGGTGGGCAACTGATCCGCTAAAAGTAAAGATGAATTTGCAGGACTTGAAAAAACAGAGCTTGTAGTTGAAATAGTGGGTCCTCCCATTCCCTCCACCATAACGGGAGGGGCGGTGTCCCACCTCCTCCCCTGACTGCTGGTCTGCATGGCAAGAGGAGGAAGAGGGAAAGCGCCAATCCCAATGGTGGGCGAAACAGGAGGGACAAAAGCTGAATTTTGTAATGAAGCTTTCATTTCAAAGCTTTCAAAAGCTTTCATTTTGTCATTCAAGCAGATTGATTCATTGATTTAACAAATTCCCAGGAGTCCATTCCTATCGTTTACTTCTACGTTTCACTTCATTTGCCTGCTTTTCGCAACGATTTTCATGCCTTATGAAACTTTGACTGTTCTATATACTCGAAGGTTAACTATTCTGCCTTTTAGATCTCATCTTCTTTTCGTTTCAGGTCTTAATTTATTCTTCATTTCAGGTTTAATTTTGTTTTATTTTGTCATTTCAGGTTTTTTTTCTTTTGTCCATTTCAGGCTCGGATGCAGTTTTGCCTTTTCCTGCCGTTTAACCTTTTGTGCATGTCTGCATGCTAAAAAAAAAAAAAAATAGATACATATAGATAGTTAGATAAGACAAGATAGATATTAGCAAAGTTTTCTGCACTTGTGGCAGAGAGTGTGTCACAAGTTGTGCGTGTGTCACAAGTTGTGAGTGTTATGTTAATGTTATTGTGTTGAGAGTCGGACAATGGCCGACAGGTTGAGGTAAAATGGTTGAGGCAATGGCTGTCAGCCAGAGTGGCCCTCCTCGCCGAGCCACCGGCCGTATGGCTGTCAGCTCAGATGGCGGTTGATGATGATGATGATGATGATGACTGAGGCAGAAGTGGACTGAGGCAGAATTGGACTGAGGTAGAATTGGACAAAGGAGGGAGTTTTGGAGGGAATTTTTGCTTGGAGGTGGTAGCTTACACCTGTCCTAACTTAACCTAACCTAACCTGACCTAACCTAACCCGCAGAAATGAAAAAAATCAGCTTCCAAAAATGCAAAAATTCTGCCTCAGTCCACTTCTGCCTCAGTTCGTTCTGCCCCAGTCACCGGTCCCCTTAAAAAATAAACGGAGCTCAATGGCGCTGGCCTTGCATTTTGCGGAAAACATCTGTTCAGTGGAAAATAACGCACCTCAGCAACATGTATGTTTCTTGTGCAGGATGCCTGCATCATTCCTGCTGCGCTCTGCAGACAGTCAAAATGTTCTCAGTCAAAATATTTGATCAAAAAAGGTCGAAGAAAATGATGTTGTCAGGTTTGCGAAATCCGCAAGCTGGCCATGTCCCTTCTGCCGTCACCCGTCCCGTCCGCTTCTGAACGCAACATTAAAATAACAGCGTTGTTTTGGGTTCAAAATATCGAAGTCGGGCAGAACCTCAGTCGATCAGCGTCTGATAACTCTGCGGTGGGTCCCGGGTTCGATTCTCGCCTAAGGCTGAATTTTTTTCATTTTGATGATGAGATCAAAATTTCAAACCAGAATCGTTTGCACGCTATTGCACTTCTCAGTTGCAGTTCTGACCAATTTGAATTTGAAAGGCCATCTCATTGCCCATTTTCGCACACACAGTTCACCTCTAGTTGTTTGACTTGCTCCACTGGAGAAAATATTTCAGGGAACCGCCGTCGGACTTTGACCAATTCGCACAAATTGGAATTTGTTGCTTTTTGAATTGTGTGGGATGTTCTGTCATCGCCTCGCTGCTTGTTTGGCTCCTGCGTGTTCGAAGACTTTGGCTCTGCACCCATATCTTCCAAAGGTGAATATCCGAAACCAAAGATTTTCAATTTTGAGGACTTTCTGAGCAAAACTTCCGGTAACACCGGTTGTGCGCATCGTTCTTGACGCATTTTCTTGCACCGAAAACAAAATGTTTCATGTCGCATTTTCTGCCATAAAATGGCCAAATGTAGTTCAAATGCAATGATTTAGGAATTTTTGGAAAGCTAAAAGTTTTCTCCACAACGCTTCCACAGATGTAAACCATGTTGCAGCGGAAATAATCGCACGATCATGAAAAATATCTGGCAGGAACCCGGCATTTTATCACATTCCAACATTTAACAATGACATTCCTGAAATGGTTTTGATGTTTTGTCAGTGAAAATGCCGGGATTGTTTTGAACGCCAAAACTGCCCATTTTCCGGCATTCTCACTTTGAAATTTGAACAAAATCCGTCATCTGGTTCAAGAGATAATCAACTTTCTGTCGGCGAACCCCGTCTCCAGAACTGCTCGTTTTGCTCCTCTCCTTCAGATTTGCAAACTGTGCGCACCTGGCTGCGAGAAACAGAAACACGAAAACACGCTTCACTCACAACGCGAATTTTGAACGGGGAACGGCGAAGCTTACTTTACCTGTTGTTCCAGTGCCATGCTACAGGCGTCAGAATTATGCCTGCCCTCAGCCCTGCTCTCGTAGTTGACTGTACGTATTTCCCAATCCACTTCCGCAAGCGCGTCTCTGATTGGTTGATTGGTTGATAGGAATTCTAGCCAATTTCAACAAAATTTTTCAAAATCTAACCTAACCTGCCATAATCTAAGCTAACCTAACCTAAACTAACCTAACCCTATTGCGACCGAAGAAAGAGTTGCGAAGTGGTAGCAAACGTGCCAAATGGCAAAAAGCGATGGCAAGGCAAAAATGCCAAAATTGATGACGTCACAAATTCAGACGACGGGATTGGCTGTTGCGAGCTCCTGTGCGCGTAAGTGGATTGGAAAAAAATAAGCTGACTGCACGTATCCTTACGAGCATGTGCCTGATTTTTCACCAAGGAGAAGGAAAAAACGGGAAAGAGTCGTCACCAGAATGGGCACTTTTGCGGATTTCGGCTCGCAGAAGAAAATCAACAAGATGATTGTTCATTTTGCCTAGAGTTTTCTTCTGGAGTGGAAAATCCCCCACGGGTCTATTCACCGGTTTGCCGTATTTTCCGTCTTCCTCGTGTCTCATATGGAGAAACTAACGGCCAAACTTTGATTTTGGTTCAGTAAAAAGTCACTGCCCTCATTCGCCACATCATGGCTTTGCTGGTTTCGCGCTTAGATGTGAACTGCGCCCAAAATAAAGCCCCTGAGAAAATTAAAAGATATGCAGCACGTGAAATTTGCGGTGATGCTATGTTGCAGCTTTTGAAATAAAAGGGGACAAAAATGAATCAAGGGTTGAGAGTCGACCAAGCTGGTGGGAAAAGGCAGGTCTCTTCTCTCTCTCTCTCTCTCTCTCTCTCTCTCTCTCTCTCTCTCTCCTCTCTCTATCTCTCTCTCTCTCTCTCTCTCTCTCTCTCTCTCTCTCTCTCTCTCTCTCTCTCTCTCTCTCTCTCTCGCTCTCTCTTCTCTCTCTCTCTCTCTCTCTCTCTCTCTCTTCTCTCAGCATGGTGCAAAAGTGGCTTTCAACGTGGGGTGCCAAGAACAATAGAAAAAGTTGGTGCTCCCCAGCAGTCCAGACACACGCTGTGCTGTTGTGGCCTGGAGTCACTGCAGGAGGTTTGCTTCATCAATTCTTCGTGGAAAAGTGAAAAAAAAATGAACGAAATAAAGATGGAAAGGCTGGTTGGTTGGCATCCACAGCAGGTGGGATTAGCTATACACGTACAATTCTTTGCCTCCAATTCCGAGAGAGCATGGTGTCATCCATGGGCTGAGTCAGAGCTTGCGTTGCAGTGAGATTGTCAAACTTTTTTCTCTGTGGACCCAGCAAGCATGTTGGCTGGGTGTCGAAAATTGTCCGGACTTGATTTGGTGACGCTGAGCGTGTCAGAGGCTCTGCATTGATCTGATTCGCTTGTTCCTCAATATACAATCAACGAGCATTTCTTCCTGAGCAATGCATGGGGTGCATGTCAATGCAAATGAAACCGATAGTCACCCCTCCACCCTCTTCTCCCAGCCAGAGCAAAGATCAACAAAGAATTGGATAAAAACCATGCACTGCCAGTTTGAGCTGACTTACATTATGTTCTTCTTCATTTGCAATCTTGAGCTGACAGCCATACGGCCGGTGGCTCGACATGGGCCTTGTTGCACAACTTGGACTCGAAAGCAGAACAATGGCCCACAATCGTAGCCCAACTCCGCTCTGCATTCAACGGAAACGTTACGTATAGCGTAAACCTATGCCGAAATCGGCGCATGTATTTGCATGTA
>JASGXE010014438.1:0-12004 GCA_030068105.1 Sinentomon sp. SZTP_YWyxl | reverse complement strand
CCTGCCCGTCTTGGTTTTGGGGACACCCGGTCAACAATGACCTCAGCGCAACTAGCACCTACTGGCGTCACCATATGCCAGTTATTTTCAAATGTCGGTGCCCCACCTGTGACCAAAAGCGGATGAAAAATACGAAGGAGATATTCGAATTTTACGGCAACCGGAAATCAACTTCGATTTTTTGCCGATTAATTTGAAAAAAAAAGCAGCGTCTTTTCGGCTGCCGGCCAACGGACATGAAGACCAAAGACCGGAGACCCAACGACTCTTGACCAATGTTGGTATGCCAATTGCAGGTGGACACTGGGCCAGGATGGGCCACGTCCCACCTGCGCACATTGAAGATATCGGCATGGCAATGCACTTGCCTGCTGACCGGATGACCAACTTGGCTTCTACTTGGTCGGTTGACACTCTTATTGACCTCAAACGAAAATATTTACAACTCTCTCAATTCCGAATGTTGCAGCAGTACGTTGAAGCCTCTCGAAAAACCGGTTTCATGCATCGAAACTTGCGAGTCTCAGAATGCGAGTCTACGGCAGCCGTGTTTTAAATGGTTGAAATATTTCTGCTGCAAGTTTGGGCATCTCATCGGCGTCAATTTATTTGGCTGTGTGAATGGCCGTCAACCAGAGAAATGAATTTCAACTTCAATGGGGCAAAAACGGTACCGAACTCGCGTGGGTCAACAAAATGTTGCACATAAATTTTGAGCCAGAACAAGCTTTGCCTCTGTTTACGGATGAGGTTAATTCCGATTTCCGTTGACACTTTTCTTGAATGGCTGCCGCACTTGGACTGAAAGACAAATCTTCTTGGAATTAATCTAGTCTTTTTCAAGAACTGCCTAACTGAACGTCCTTGCGATCATCCAGAAGAGCAAATCTCTTCCTGTCGCGCCGATTCTTTAAAAGTGTCAACAGAGTCATTTGACAAAATGTTACTTGATTTAACGGGACCGGTGACTGGGATAGAACGGACTGAGGCAGAAATGGATAGAGGCAGAATTTTTGCATTTTTGGAGGCTGATTTTTTTTTTTAATTTCTCCGGGTTAGGTTAGGTCAGGTTAGGCCAAGTTAGGACAGGTGTAAGCTTCCACCTCCATGCAAAAACTCCATCCAAAACTCCCTCCTTCGTCCAATTCTACCTCAGTCCACTTCTGCCTCAGTCCACTTCTGCCTCAGTCCGTTCTATCCCAGTCCGCCGATCCGATTTAACCAATCCTCTTATAGGTACCTATTGTACCTACAATCCTTACGTACCAAGAATAGTGATGTTTTCTGCCCACAAAAAGCAAGGTGAACATAAATCGTGGATTTCCAAACACAAAACTTTGTCATGGAACGGTTCAGGCCTGTCTAATTTCATAGACACGATGGGCAGCCAAAGAGATCATTTCTGTGCCCATATGCATTCGAGAGTCAAACATCTCAAACGCCAAGATGTGAGATCTCAACCATTTTTGCTGCTATTTGTTTTCTTTCTCAACTCCAACTTGTTAACTCAAACCAAGCTTTTTTGTTCAAGACTGCGGTAATTAAACGCAATTCGATTCCCCCTGTTTCGTTGAGAAAGAGAAGGTTAGTTAAATCCACGTTTGAACGCTGCAAATGGGCAATGTAACACTTCTCAGTTGTGCGATTTAAAAGTGTTGTAGTGTTTGTAGTATTTGAATAACATACCGTTGTAATTTGAATCGACTGAAGTATTCTGATAGCCAATTGCTGAAGCTCCGTCAAAAGTGTTTGCTTATCACTGGAATGACAGGACTCAACTTAATTAAACAACACAACTTGTAGAGCAGCAAACAGAACAAAATAGATGATGAGACACAGCTTGAACGAGAACTAGAACTGTGATCAGCCTTCGTTGAAGTTTGAACAGCTACTAGACGCTTCTTTGTTTGGGTTATTGTCTAAATTTGGCTCAGGCTGGGATGCATCACATCATTTTGTTGATAGCATCCCGAAGTGGGGAGGGTTGATGAAAACCATCTGTGTTACCTGAAGTGGAGGGGTTGCCACCGGAGATGGGGTGCCACAAACACATTTTTCTGGCTCCACAATCTAATCCAAGTGATGCCTCACAATTGCGTTTCCTCTCATGCCATTGCACCGTCTGAGGCCCCATGCCCCCACCATCACCTTGTAAGCTTCCATGCCCAGCTCATAACGGTACTATCCTGTGATAAACAATCTTCCCCTTTTGTTCCCACTAACGGTGCCCTTGACATATTTCTACCTGTCCCGCATCTAAAAACCGCCTTCACGTCGAGTTCTGAGCTCATAGGGGTGCCTCTTTATACCGACTCGCATACGGGATCTCCAGCCAGACAACGAATCAGACCATCCACACCAAATGCCTCACCTGGCGGTGCCCGTCTGCTGGTGATGAGTCGAAACACAAAACTCATGGTCCGCAAGGGCATTTCACGGACTTCTCAAGGGCATTTTGAGGTCAGTCGGTCATTTGAGCTGGGATAAATGGGATAGCAGTGTGGCCATCAAGCAAAGAGAAACAGAATTTCCGAGGTTGAGGGTTTATTTAAAGCACCTGGATGTTGTATTGTACCATAGCTGCTTGAAGGTGTATAGATCCCAGGGGGAATAACGGCATAAACTAGACAATAATCCAGGTAGCTCCATCCAACGCCCACAATAAGCAGTAGGATCATCGGGCCGATTTTTGAACGATCTCGAAGCACATTATTCTGACCCGCGCAATATTTTTGATTTCTTTCTCAAAAACGACGATCAAACAATTTGGAAAATTGAGAACCGAGAACGAATTCGGAAAACAGGGTACCATCGATCCAAGTAGGAAAAATCGAGAGGCAACAACCAAATTGGAAAACACAGAACCACAACCCAATTTGGAAAATTCCGCACCAAATAATTGGAATATTGAGTGCTGAGAACTGATTTGGAAAATTGAGAACCTTATACCAATTTTCCAGATGTGAAAGATCATCCAATTTGGAAAACATAGAACCGAGAACCAATTTGGGAAATTGAGAACCGAGAAACAATTTAGATAATTGGAAACCGATCATTTTGTAAAATTGAGAACCGAAAACTAATTTGGAGAATGGAGAACCGGGAATCAATTTGGAAAATTTGGAAACATCATCCAAGTTGGAAAAATGAGTACCAACGAAGAGCAATTGGAAAATTGAGAACCGAGAACCAATTTTGAAAATTGGAAACAGAGAACCAATTTGGAAAATTGGAAACAGAGAATCAATTTGGAAAATTGGAAACAGAGAATCAATTTGGAAAATTGGAATCAGAGATATCAATTTGGAAAATTGGAAACCGAGAATCAATTTGGAAAATTGGAAACAGAGAATCAATTTGGAAAATTGGAAACCGAGAATCAATATGGAAAATTGAAAACCGAGAATCAATTTGGAAAATTGGAAACAGAGAACCAATTTGGAAAATTGGAAACCGAGAATCAATTTGGAAAATTGAGGACCGAAAACCAATTTGGATATAATTCGAAACCGAGAACCAATTTGTAAAAGTGGAAACAGAGAACCAGTTTGGTAAATTGGAAACCGAAAATCGATTTGGAAAATTGAGAACCACCATCCAAGTCGAAACATCGAGGGCCAGCAACCAATTTGGAAAATTGGGAACCGGTCGACCATGTTGGAAAATCGAGAGCCAACAGCCAAATTGGAAAATTGAGAACCGAGAACAAATTGAAAAATTTTGAGAACTCATCTTTATTCTTTATTCTTTATTCTTTCAATCAATACGACTGCGAGGTGGCAGAAGAATCACAAGTACATACACAAAGTATAAAATGTCGATCAAAAAGGAAACTGGCGACAACCAAAAATTCAGAAACATATCAAATCAAAAACAACACACATTGCAAAAATAATAATCAGGATTGGACAGCAACTTGCGATGGCAAAGCCCGGAACTAACAAGATATTTTTGATCATGGAAGAGTCTGAAGGAAGGGAGTTCCAATCGCGAATTGTGCGGGGAAAAAAAGAGTTATGGTACGCACTTAAAGAACAGATAGGGTGGTTAAAACAAGCACCGTTGTCAGTTCTCCTTTGAATGGCTTACGCACATAAACGGAAGGGAGAGGAAGCAGAACCTCTTCGGAAACAATTTGACGAAAAAGTTCCAAGCGATGGCACTGCCGGCGTTGCTGCAGGCTTGGTAGACCTAGGTCTTCCAACAGCGCAGTCACGCTATGATTTCGATCGTAAATTCCAGTTATAGCTCTGGCAGCCCGACGTTGGACTCTTTCCAAGGTAGAATTTCACCAGCCAAAAAAGGATCCCAAAGTGCGCAGGCGTATTCAAGAATTGGGATAACTAGAGTTTTAAAAGCCCTCAACTTGACAGTAATTGTAGCATGTCTCAGGTTACGGATTAGGAAGCCAAGTGACCTACAAGCTTTAGCAATTGTATAATTAATATGCAGTTGCCATCCAGATCACTGGAAAAAATACACCCGAGATATTTGTAGCTAGAGACAGACTCAAGAGCCGTACCATTGAGCTTATAAATTGTCTGATTAATGATGGTCGGTATACGTTACCGAGAGAAGACGAGTGATTTACATTTGTCAACATTTAGGTTCATTTTCCATTTAGCACACCAAGTTTCGATCAAAAAGAGATCGTTTTGTAAAGACTTGCAGCTCGCAGGACCGTCGACCCTACGATAGAGAACCACATCATCGGCAAAGAGACGGATGGGACTAGCGAGACCCTCAGAAATATCATTTATGTATACTAGATAAATAGCGGCCCCAAAACACTGCCCTGAGGTACCCCAGAGGATATTTCAAGACTCGCCGACTTTACTCCAGAAATAGACACATAGTGGGAGTGCCCCTCCAAAAATGAACAAAGAAGGTTTATCAGGCAAGAGGGCACGTTTAGCGTCACCAATTTTAAAATTAGCAGCTCATGTGGAATTACGTCAAACGCTTTTTTGAAATCAAGGAAAACTGCATGAACAGGAATCTTCTCATCGATTGAACGTAGAATGTCGTCAGCAAGCGAAATTACCTGCAGTTCGCAAGATAAACCTCTGCGAAAACCAAATTGATTACAATGAAAAAAGTTAACAGATTCTAAGAAATTTAAAAGTTGACTTTGCAAAATTCGTTCAACAAGCTTCGAACACAAACACGTCAAAGAGATCGGGCGGTATCCCGCAACAACAGTACAGTCTACTCCTCTTTTAGCGACAGGAATAACATTTGCCTGCTTCCAATCTGACGGGAATTCTCCCGACAATAACATTTTCTCAACAAGAACAGCGATCGGAGTGGAAAGAGGCAAAGAAAGTTCCTTTAAGAGTCTCCCTGGAACTCCATCCGGCCCAGCAGCTTTTTTAGGTTTAATCTTTTGGAGAAGTCGAAAGATTCCAAAACTGGTTATTTTGGGTATTCCGCAGGGCCTGGGCCAGTTTGCCTTTCTAAAAGCATTTTCAGTGGTAAACCACTCGAACGTTTAGTGTAGACGCTGCAAAAATAGGTGTTAAGCTCATTTGCCATATCAAAATGATCGGTGGTCAGAGAGCCATCTGACGCTTTCTTCAAAGATGACAGGGTTTTGCTACCACGTAGCGATTTCATATATCTCCAAAAAGGACGAGAAGCATTTGATGCAATGGCGGAAGAGAGAAATTTGCTCTGAAGATCGCAGTTTACCCTGGTGGAGAGGGCTCTGATCTCTGAGTAACGGGAAAGGTCTCTGATTGATCCCGTTTTACGCCAACGGGAATTTGCGACCCGCCTCTGCCTCAAAAGTTTTTTAATGAATGATTGACCCAAGGAAGATTGTTTTTCTCCCTCATTTTTTGATGGGGATAAATTTTAGCAAGTCAATAATAACGTTTTGAGCAGTGACCAAGATCGTCCAGAGAGGGTCAGAAACCTTCTGTTTAAAGCCAAGGAAAATTTCCGAAGCATAATCCACAATGAATGGCCAATTTGCCTGGCTATAAAGTGCATAAAAAGTGGCCACCTTCTTTGGGGTTTGTTGCAGCAACAGATTGTCCGGCCATGTCATTTTCACGGCCTCATGGTCGGATATTCCAGGAACTACATTAACTTGTAGATTCATTTGACAGTTGGTAAGGACAAGATCAAGTGCGTGCCTAGACGCCCCACGGTTATAAGTGGGATTACTTACCATCTGCCTGAGAGAAAATGTTTGCAACAGACGCGATAGGAACCTATCGTTTTGAGTTAAACTACTAGCAGATGACAAAGTTAATGAATTTGGGGCATTAAAGTCGCCACACAGAAAAAATATTACATCTTCAGTCAAAATTGAAGCAACAGAATCATAAATGAAAAATGGGATTCTCTTTAGAGAGACCAGGTGGAATGTACACACAACCTATCACAACTACCGTGCCCCGGCCAACTTTGAAACGGCACCAGACCACTTCAGCAGGATTTTGTTCAGGAAGGCCTGACGGCTGGGGAGAACTGCCTGAGATTATGGACACCGAGGACCACACCACCACCTCTATGTCCCCCGACCCTATCAGCTCTATAAATGTCAAATGAAGGTGGGAAAATCTCAGATGAGCCAATGTTAAGATTTAGCCAAGTTTCCGCCAACAAAAAATGGAGGAATTATGCTCATTTAAGAAATCACGGAAAAGCACTCTCTTTTCCACGGAGCATATGCTCTGGCAATTAATGACAACCAAAGACCTGGGATACGAAATTGTTAATGGCGATTTTGCAATCCCAACAAAACCAGGATCACCAGCTTTGGACCAGCAAGCATTTTTACAAAATTTTCAGAGCTTCCCTCGTTAGGAGCTGAAACAGAAACAAACCCAGTTGGAGGCAAAAATGGAGCAGATGCATGCGAAAAAGTAACCTGTGCAGGACAAGAATGAGAAGTGGCAGGGTCTGTTGCAAATGTACTTAATAATGGTTTCACAGTACAGCGACGAAATTTAGAATTTTTAAAATTGCATCTTGTCACCACCGAAGTTGGGTTCCTCGAAACGGATACCCATTTTTTTTTGATCATTATAAGACAAAAGAAAATTGAATGAATAAGCTAACTCTTGAAGGCCGATTTCCGTGAGGTGGCAGCCGTCTCTCTTCAACCAGGACCGACGGAAGTCATAGTTTATGTCCGAGAACATCAATGATCTGGACTGGCAGAACTTCCACAGAATCGAGTTGATGTCGTAAATTACGTCACATGGTATGTCGGCATGTATCTGAGTCGGAAATTGAGAAAGGCGGAAAGCCAATTTGGAAAATTGAGAACCGAGAACCAATTTGGAAATTTGAGAACCGAGAACCAATTTGGAAATTCTGAACCAAAACCCAATTTGGATAATTGGAAACAAAGAACCAATTTGGAAAGGTTACAGTTCGGAATACCTGCCGACCGCCGCCTCCGCCGCACACGCCGCCTCCTCCGCCTCATTTTTTCGACCCGCCGCCTCGGTTCCTTTTCCCGCCGCCTCCTAAATATGAGCAAATGAGGCGGCGGAGGCGGCGGAGGCGGAGGAGGCGGCGGAGGCGGCGGAGGGGGTGGTAAACGTCAAGCTGTCAGTGGACAACTAAAACCACTCAAATCGGCAACCAAATGAACCATTACCGGCTGTCCAAACCCCAATTTCGCAGACGTTTTGCTGTTTAACGTGAGGTACCAACCCAAACACTTGAACTTCTTGCCGTTCTTGCCTTCAACTTTTTGGGTTGCTGGTTTTTGGTTACCTATAGTTTGGGTGGATGCTGATTTTGTCAGGTAATGGCGCATCCAGCCGGCCTGTTGCGTTCCGAAAAGGAACCGAGGCGGCGGGTCGAAAAAATGAGGCGGCGGAGGCGGCGTGAACGGCGGAGGCGGCGGTCGGCAGGTATTCCGAACTGTAACCTTTGGAAAATTGGAAGCCGAGAATCAATTTGGAAAATTGAGAACCATCATCCAAGTTGAAAAATCGAGGGCTAACTACCAATTTGGAAATTTGAGAACAGAGAACCAATTTGAAAAATTGGAAAATTAGAGAATTTTGGACCATCATCCAATTTGGAAAATCGAGAGCCAACAACCAATTTGGAACATCGAGAACGGAGAACCAGTTTAGAAAATTTGGGACCATCATCCAAGTTGGAAAATTGGGAAGCGATAACCAATTTGGAAAAGAGAACCGAGAACCAATTGGGTAAATTGAGAATCATCAACGAAGTTTCAAAATCGAGTGTCAAGACCAATTTGGAAATCAAAGAAAAGAGAACCAATTTGGAAAATTGGGAATAAGGAATGCAAATTGGAAAATTGAGAGCAGAGATTCAGGGCAGACCAAGTTGGATAATCACTGGCATCTTTCCTGTTTACATCTCAAGTTTTTGACAATTGTCATGGCATTTTTAAATGATTATTGCAACTCGAAAGGTGCATTTTGCGAACTGGTCAATTTTTAGCCAAAGTTTTTGGGGGGCGCCCCCAAGAGCACTTCACCAACGGTTTTCGTCCAACCCTCCCTGGGGGGTTTTCACTTCTTAGAAATTTACTAATATTCTCTGAAACAATGCATTTTATTCTGGACAACCACCAGATTTCGCAAACTTCCCCAAAAATCAATCTGGCAAAACCACTGTGTACCTACGTTCTTGATATCTACTTCATAGATGATTCCCTGGGATTCATCAACTGTTTCCCTGACCGAATGAAACATTTACCTGCGATGCAAGCTTTTTTCACTTCATATGCAATGCTTTATCATTTCAATATGCTTTTTTTCATTCCATTTTCCATCTTTTTTTGTTTCAATATGCTTTTATTCTTCATAAATGCAATGCTTTTTTCATTTCAATATGCTTTTTTCATTTCATATACAGGGTGATTTAGTAGAGCCGCCCCAAAATTGAGATATTCATTTCTCGCGACATGCTTGTCAGAGAATGTTACTGTTGGCAAGTGATTGTATCGCCATTGATGGCACTTTTTAAAAATGCCGGTTTCTTTTGTCCAAGCCCACCCCTTTACGGTGAAAACACGAGGGGTTGTTTTTCGGCAAACCATCCCTAGCATGTAACAAGCATATTTCAGAGGGGTGAAAACTTCACGATCGGTTTCGGTGGAGCATGGACAACAACTTTGTAATTTGAACCAAAGTTCCATGACAAACCGTTAAGGAGTTACAGCGATCTTCCTTAAAGGGGTTGTTTGCTTATTCTGTTATTTTTGCTTTTACCCCTGGGGAACGGGAGCCGCGACTCGCACCCCAATTTTTTCACTTGTTAGCTCATTTTTATCACTCCATTGACATTTTGCGATAACTCGCGTTTAATTTGGCCGGTTGGCTGGACAGAAGTGACACTGCAAAAAACCACCCTTATAAGAAAACAGAGGGGTGCGGGGGGGATGAAACCATCCAAAACGGGTTCGTAGGAGCAGGCATTACAACTTTGTAATTTAAACCTCACATCTCCGAAGAACGGTCAAAGAGTTATTGAGATCACCCGAAACCACCCCTTCAAGAATTGGCATGAAGGGGTGAACTAAGAAAAAATCATCGACATTTTATGATACCCCAAACGAAGGCGAGCAAATTATTTGCTGGCACCAACATGCTCCGAAGAAAGGTTTACAAGATATAAACATTTCAATTTTATACTTGTATAACGCTTTTTTCATTTAAATCTGCTTTTTCCATGACAAATCAAACGCTTTTTTGTTTCAATGTGCTTTTATTCTTCATCTGCAATGCATTTTTCATTTCAATGTGTTATTTTCATTTCATATACAATGCTTTTTTATTTCAGTATGCTTTTATTCTTCATATGCAATGCTTTTTTCATTTCAATATGCTTTTTTTCATTTCATATTCAATTTCAATATGCTTTACAATATACGATTTCAATATGCTTTTATTCTTCATCTGCAATGCATTTTTCATTTCAATGTTTTTTTTTTCATTTCATATACAATGCTTTTTTGTTTCAGTATGCTTTTATTCTACATATACAATGCTTTTTTCATTTCAATATGCTTTTTTCATTTCATATATGCAATTTCAATATGCTTTTACTCTTCATATGCAATGCTTTTTTTATTTCAATATGCTTTTTTCATTTCATATGCAGTGCTTTTGTATTTCAATATGCTCTTATTCTTCATAGGCAATGCTTTTTTCATTTCAATATGCTTTTTTTCATTTCATATACAATGCTTTTTTGTTTCAATCTGCTTTTATTCTTCATATGCAATGCTTTTTTCATTTCAATATGCTTTTTTTCATCTCATATTCAATGCTTTTTTATTTCAATATGCTTTTATTCTTCATATGCAATGCTTTTTTCATTTCAATATGCTTTTTTCATTTCATGAACAATGCTTTTTTATTTCAATATGCTTTTATTCTTCATATCCGTTGCTTTTTTCATTTGAATATGCGTTTTTCATTTCATACACCTACAATGCTTTTTTATTTCATCATGCTTTTATTCTTCATATGCAATGCATTTTTCATTTCAATATGATATCAATATGATTTCAATATGAGCTTTTTCATTTCTTATAGGATACTTTTTTATTTCAATGTGCTTTTATTCTTCATATGCAATGCTTTTTTCATTTAAATATGTTTTTTTCATTTCATATACAATGCTTTTTTATTTCAATATGCTTTCATTCTTCATATGCAATGCTTTTTTCATTTCAATGTGATTTTTTCTTCATCTGCAATGCTTTCTTCATTTCAGTGTGCTTTTTTCATTTCAAATGCTGTGTTTTTTACATTTCAATATGCATTTTTCATTTCATATGCAATGCTGTTTTCATTTCAATCTGCTTTTTCACTTCATATGCAATGCTTTTTCATTTCAATGTGCTTTTTTCTTCATATGCAATGCTTTTTTCACTTCAATATGCTTTTCTTCTATCATATACTATGCTTTTTATTATTTCAATATGCTTTTTTCATTTCAGTGTGCTTTTTCCATTTCATATGAAATGCTTTGTTCATTTTAATATGCTTTTTTATTTCATATGCAATTCTTTTTTTTTCAATTCATTGTGCTTTTTTCTTCATCTGCAATGCTTTCTTCATTTCAGTATGCTTTTTTCATTTCATGTGCAGTGCTTTTGTGTTTCAATATGCTTTTATTCTTCATATGCAATGCATTTTTCATTTCAATATGCTTTTTTCATTTCATATTCAATGCTTTTTATTTCAATATTCTTTTATTCTTCATATGCAATGCATTTTTCATTTCTATATGCTTTTTTCATTTCATATACAATGCCTTTTTTCAATATGCTTTTATTCTTCATATATGTAATGCTTTTTTCATTTCACTATACTTTTTTCTTCATCTGCAATGCTTTCTTCATTTCAGTATGCTTTTTTCTTCACATGCAATGCTTTATTCACTTCAATATGCTTTTCTCTTTTCATACTCTGCTTTTTTCATTTCAATATGCTTTTTTCATTTCAAATGTGCTTTTTTCATTTCAAATGTCCCTTTTTTCATTTCATATGCAATCTTTTTTTCAATATGCTTTTATTCTTCATATATGTAATGCTTTTTTCATTTCACTATACTTTTTTCTTCATCTGCAATGCTTTCTTCATTTCAGTATGCTTTTTTCTTCACATGCAATGCTTTATTCACTTCAATATGCTTTTCTCTTTTCATACTCTGCTTTTTTCATTTCAATATGCTTTTTTCATTTCAAATGTGCTTTTTTCATTTCAAATGTGCCTTTTTTCATTTCATATGCAATCTTTTTTCATTTCAATATTTTTTTCATTTCACATGCAATGCAGATTCGTATCTGTTTTCTTTATGTGGAAACTTTCTCTCATCACGACTTGGCTTGAACAGACTTTGTCATCTGAGGAAACTGAGACCATTTCAAACGGCTTTTTGACGGTTTCTGCAGACCGGCCAGAGGCCAACTGTAAAAATACAGGGTAACCAAAAAGTCTTTGGACATGGGAAAAATGTAAATTTTCTGTTTTTTTCATATTTTATGACA
>JASGXE010014437.1:0-11420 GCA_030068105.1 Sinentomon sp. SZTP_YWyxl | reverse complement strand
TTAATTTGGAAGACCACATTGGTTGGCAAAGAAGAGTGCAGCAGAGGAGAGGACAAAGAATAATTGGTAGCCCATCTTAATTTGGAAGACCACATTGGTTGGCAAAGAAGAGTGCAGCAGAGGAGAGGACACAAGAATAATCGTGGTGGTCCCATCTTAATTTGGAAGACCACATTGGTTGGAAAGAAAAGTGCAGCAGAGGAGAGGACACAAGAATAATCGTGGTAAGTCCCATGCTTAATTTGGAAGACCACATTGGTTGGCAAAGAAGAGTGCAGCAGAGGAGAGGACACAAGAATAATCGTGGTGAGTCCCATGCTTAATTTGGAAGACCACATTGGTTGGCAAAGAAGAGTGCAGCAGAGGAGAGGACACAAGAATAATCGTGGTAAGTCCCATACTTAATTTGGAAGACCACATTGGTTGGCAAAGAGTGCAGCAGAGGAGAGGACACAAGAATAATCGTGGTAGTCCCATACTTAATTTGGAAGACCACATTGGTTGGCAAAGAATAGTGCAGCAGAGGAGAGGACACAAGAATAATCGTGGTAAGCCTGCCAGTCGGCACAGCAGCACAACGGCCAGCCATTTCTTCATGGCTAGCTATCAAATCAACAAATATACAAAAAGGATATGCAATACAAAAAACACAAAGATATCAAACGGTGGAAAATAAAAAATGTGCCAATCGCAGTTGGTCACTTTGGAAAAACTCTCCTTTTTGGAGAGCAGGCAGATCCCTGAGAAGAAAAACTCGTTTGCGACGGCTACTTGCTTGCCCAGCACAGCGGCCATGCCATTTGTCAAACAACAAATACTCGAAAAGGATTTGCAATAGAAAAAAATACGAAGATATCGAACGGTGAAAAACTCCAACACAGAAACCAAGCCATTTTTCACGGCTAGCGAGCATAACAAATAGGTCTACACAAAAAGATATGCAATGAGAAATAAAAAAAGATATGAACAGTGGAAAATTAAAATGTCCCAATTGCAGTTGGGTTGCTTTACAAGAAACCCTCCTTTTGAGAGTCGTGGTAGATCCCTGAAAAGAATATCAGCAGGCCATATTTGCTTGTCCACCAAGAGGCCAAGCCATATTTCATTACTCAAGCAGCAAATCAAATTCACAAAAAGATCTAGGTATGCAACAGAAGAAAAAAAAACAAAAAGATATGCAAGAGAAGAAAATGCAAGTTCCCACTTTGTGAAAACCCTCCTTTTTGGGGAGAGAAAAATATGTGAAAAGAGAGAAATATCACAAAATGTTACAGTATCATGCATTCCAAAAATATCACCACGTTGCACAGGAAAGTGCAGATTTCTGCAAGGCAAGGAAAGTGCAGATTTCTGCAAGGCAAGGAAAGTGCAGATTTCTGCAAGGCAATCGCAAAACAAAGAGCACCACCATTCAAGGCAGCGAGCGACAAACAAACCAACCATTTGGCAGGTTTTAAACACAATGTACAAAACCATTAATTAATTTACAAAACCTCTGCATCAAAGATAATCCCAATCAACATGGATCTTCAAGATCGCAAAACAACAATCACCTCATTCAAGAAAATCAAACAAACCAACCATTTGGCAGGTTTTAAACACAAAGTATCATCAAAGATTTATTGCGCAAAGATTAATTGCACCTCTGCATCAAAGATTAATTTGCGCCAATAACAACATCCCTCTTCAAGAAAATCAAACAAACCAACCATTTGGCAGGTTTTAAACACAAAAGAACTAATTCAAACTCATAAAGTTAATTGCGCAAAAATCTTAAAATAAAACAATTGCGGTTAACCATACCTGCATCAAAGATTAATTGCACCAAGAACAACATCCCTCTTCTCAAGAAAATCAAACAAGATCTGTGCACGTTTCGGAGATCGAATACCCGAAAATGCACCATGACTTTAGCGAAATCCATGCAGATAGGGTTCAAATTGGATTTTGGGAGAGAGAGGGTGGGGATACAGGGTGGGGACGGAGGGAGAGAGGGCAGAGATAGAGTAAGGCAGAGGGAGAGGGGGAGAGAGGGAGAGTGGGACTCCTTACAGCACTCAAAAAAGACAATTAAAATGACAAAACAAACTATTTACACACTTAAATGCAGCAGAATTGAAACCCATTCAGAATAACGGGATATAAAGGCACTTCTTGCCAATACCTTCTTATGCGACGGTACAGTGTTGCAGCTTGAGACCCGAAACCATTTCAAAAGCGAAGCCAAATTGCAAGATGTTTTTGAAATTGAAAATTGATTTTTTGAAATTGCAAGAAGCCAAATTGCGGCACACTGGATGCAGTGTGTTGGAAACTTGCGAGAGCTTGACAAAACAGAACAACCCTTGTGGGGCATCTTCCAATGCTTTCAGACGATTTTAAACTTTTTATAAAAATGAAATTTGAAACGCTCCATCGCCATCACATACACGGTGTCTGGTAAAAGCACGGATATAAGTGCACAGGCGTGTTCCTTATGATCACACGAACAAAAAATGTTCAGTGAAAAAATTTGCTCCGACCCCCCATTTCCCAGACATTGAGCCCCAAAGTTGCCTAAATGAGCTTTTTGGAGAAGCTCTGGGGCTGTTTGTGTTGTCCGTACGGGCATCAAATTTTGCGAGGAGATTCGTCTGGAGAAATACTAAATAAAACATTCAATGGCTAAATGTGCTCCGGTGGCCCCATTTGCTGATAATGAACTCCCAAAAAATCACTCTGGGGAATGTACTGAAATTTCAGATGGGCGATTTTGTAAAGAGGGCTGTTTTCAGTGTTTTTGTTGCTGAGGTAACTGAAATGGTTAAGCCTGGCATGAACATTAACTCCACTGGCCTACTTGCCAGTCAGATATGGCCGAATGTGGCAATTCATGTTCATGCCAGGCTTAACCATTTCAGTTACCTCAGCAACCAAAACACTGAAACCAGCCCAGTTTACAAAAGCGCCCCTGGAATTTCAGTACATTCCCCAGAGTGATTTTTTGGGAGTTGATAGCAGCAAATTGGGGCACCGGAGCACATTTGACCATTGAATATTTTCTTTAGTATTTCTTCAGACGAATCTCCTTGCAAAATTTGATACCTGTGCGGACAACACAAACAGCCTCAGAGCTTCTCCAAAAAGCTAATTTTGGCAACTTTGGGGGGTCCATATCTGGGAAATGGGGGGTTGGAGCAAATTTTTCCACTGAACATTTTTTGTTCGTGTGATCATAAGGAACACGCCTGTGTACTTATATCCGTGCTTTTACCAGACACCCTGAATATTGAACAGTTGCAATGAACAATGGAAAATGGCAATTATATCTCTGGGTAGGTTGCACAACATGCCATCTTTCCCCTGGAGTTGTAAAAGAGACAACAAAACTATAAAAGCTGATCTGGATTAAACCCCTTTCATCAAATTGAGTCCGTCAACCGTTCGCAGGATGAACCAATGAGCCATATGAATTTTTCGATGATATCCTACATGAAACTGTAACATTTCGAGTTCTTTGGAAACATGCACATTCAAGTTCTGAAAACTGTAAAATCCTGTTCCAAGTGCAGAACAATGAAGAAGTCTCGCAATTGTGAGAATCACCTCCCAGGTGATTAACAATCCAGCGTCTGGTCAATAAAGGCTATAAACAATCGACCACTTGTACCGAACCCCCTCAATTAAATACAACAAACGAGTAACGACAGCAAAAAGTGTGAACAAAGGGAAACGCCAAAAGAAAAAAAGTGAAAGGAAAGAAGATTGAAAGGTGGAAAAAATGAAAATAAAGACTTGAGGAAGGTGGAACAAAACCAAAGAACATGAGAAATAGTAGACTGAGGCCTGAGGGTATCGGGAGATGAAATCATTTCGAGTTGCCATGCCGTGTGGCAAAATGCTTGTGGAACAAATCGCAGTTCAATTTTGTTTGAAGTGTGAAACGGACGAGACTGGACGAGTTTGCGAAATGCAGAACCATTTTGCATGTTGCATGTAGAATGAGAGAACGGTCTTAACGTGATCCGAATGGAAATATCAGTTTCCTCCTGACTCAATGACAAGAGACGGACTTGTCATTACGTCAGCAGAAAAAAACACCCGACTCATGTAACTCAGCAAAAAGAAAAAGTGAACCAAACTCCAATTCACAACTCGACCGACAAGAGACGGACTTGACAGACTAGGTGCGAGTTGAAGCTGGCCTGATGCAGTTGTGGGAAGGAAGAGGCGATAGCTACGGATCTCTCAGACTAACATGCAACAAGAACTTTAAGAGAAATGGCACATGGTTGCCACTTTCTCAACAGCAGTTGGTGAGCCAAGAGACAAAAAATCATCAGGTTTAGGTACTTCAGAAGAAATTCAAAAATTGGAATGAAATTGAAAAAAGCACAGAAGAGAGGAAAAGTGCTGAAATTAACTGCAGAAAGTGAAAAAAATGCTGAAACAGAGGTAAGTGCACAAAGTAAGAGCAGAAAGGGAAAATGTGCAGGAGAAAAAAAAAGAAAGAAGAGCAGAAAGAGAGGAAAGTGCAAAAAATAAGTGGAGAAAGAGAAAAAAGGATATATGCCTAACCTATGAGAAAACCGCCATCAATAATTCTCAAAAATAATGTTTTTTTCCTGCGGGGATCAATAGTTAGTTTTTATTAATTTTCGATGTTTTTCCCCATTTTTCTTTTCATTTATATAATTTTCCTCAACACATTTTACAATATAGGCCTACCTACTTTCACAACTTGTTGGATGTGAACTTGTTTATGCCAACCTTGTTTATGTTTATGAACGATGCCAACCTGGGAAGCGAAAGGGGTTTCTTTTTAGGGGTTTCTTTACCAGATGAATCACCAGTCTGCCAAAAAGGGCATGCAAAAACGGACCTGGGATGCTGTATTGATTATCAGGTTCCGAATAGAGGAGATATCGATTGATAAAAACTAATAATTTTCTCAGCGACAGAGATAGCACTGTCGAGCGTCAGTGGGAGCAGTACAGAACATACCTTGCATCTTTAACAGACACAATCCCACAATGATTCTCATCTTGGCATAGCTTCTCTTCCGGCCTCGAGAAAGCCACGTCAAGCTGGGAATAGACGCTGTCATTCCTTTACAATCAAGAAGACCCAAAGGAATGAAAAAATCAGTTTTCACCAATCGATAAATCCGTTTACGGAGCATGATAGCCAACACAACTCGACTTCAAAGAAAAACACCAGTTTGTGCATTTTCACTTTTTGGGCTCAATTTTTCTTTTCTTTCAAAATCTTCCATTTTTGGGCTCATTTTAAGTGGGAATGGAAAATAGAAAAAAAACTTACTTTTCGTGTGAACTTGTTTCAAGTGAAACATCTCATAAAACAGAGGAAGTTCCCCCCTGGGCTCGCCCACCCGATGCTTGATGCCCATTCCCACCACAATGCACAACCTGTGTTGTGTTCAAGATCTTTGTTCAATCGTTGGTAGATTATCTGGCAACGGTTATGTCAAGCTCTCCAAGTTACCAACTCAATGACTTCGGGAAGTTACTTAAGCGGAAACAGTAACTAAACATGGGTAGGTACCTATCTAACAGGCACAGTCCATTTGCCATTCTACAAATGGACACATTTTTAAAATGAGCACAAATTTAAAAAAAGCACATCGGTGAACTTTCATTGATGCACACAAAAAGCACTATGAACTATGAAGGCACATGAAGGACAATGAAGGCATTAGAAAGAGTCACTGGTCGATTACACGCAACTAGATAGTTCCAGGTTTGGTTTGTCACAATCTCTGGACTGTCCCAGGTTTGGTTCGTCACAATCTCTGGACTGTCGTCACCGTTCGTCACCGTTCAGCAACACGCCCGAAGTCAACCCTTCCTCACTTCCACCCAAAACACTGGAACTGGACATATACTCACTTGCTTGGTGGGTTCATCACTACACATGATACCCAGATCCTTATTTTTTTAATTTCTTTCCGATAAATTTCTGGTGAGTAATCCCTACCACGCCCAAAGTCCATCTGTGGACATATCATTGAAATGTCATTAAAACAATTTTATCTCCAGCTTTTACGACTGAAGGAATTTGTGCTACGTTGTCTTGCATAACTCGACGTCAAGACACAATTTTAAGGGGTTTCTTTACCAGATGAATAATCACCATACTGCCAAAAAGGGCATGCAAAAAACACCTGGATGCTGTATTGATTATCAGGTTCCGAGTAGAGGAGATGTCGATTGATAAAAACTGATAATTTTCTCAGCGACAGAGATAGCACTGTCGAGCGTCAGTGGGAGCAGTACATAGAGTACATATCTTGCATCTTTTAACAGACACAATCCCACAATGATTCTCATCTTGGCATAGCTTCTCTTCCGGCCTCGAGAAAGCCATGTCAAGCTGGGAATAGACGCTGTCATTCCTTTACAATCAAGATCCAAAGGAATGAAAAAATCAGTTTTCACCAATCGATAAATCCGTTTACGGAGCATGATAGCCAACACAACTTGACTTCAAAGAAAAACACCAGTTTGTGCATTTTCACTTTTTGGGCTCAATTTTTGTTTTCTTTCAAAATCTTCCATTTTTGGGCTCATTTTAAGTGGGAATGGAAAATAGAAAAAAAACTTACGAAAAAAGACACGAATTTTACGGGAATTACCAGATTACGGGAATTAGCCTACCTACCAGATTAACAAAAACCAGTTTGTCGAAAAAGGGCATAGGCCCAGGCGGCTGTATTGATTATCAGGTTCCGAATAGAGGAGATATCGATTGATAAAAACTAATAATTTTCTCAGCGACAGAGATAGCACTGTCGAGCGTCAGTGGGAGCAGTACAGTGCATACCTTGCATCTTTTGACAGACACAATCCCACAATGATTCTCATCTTGGCATAGTTTCTCTTCCGGCCGCGAGAAAGCCATGTCAAGCTGCGAATAGACGCTATCATTCAGTCAAGATCCAAAGGAATGAAAAAATCAGTTTTCACCAATCGATAAATCCGTTTACGGAGCATGATAATCAATACAGCTTGAGCTCGACTTCAAAGTAAAACACCAGTTTGTGCATTTTCAATTTTTGGTTTAGTTTCTTTCAAAATCTTCAATATTTACAAACGAGAAGTAGGGGAGCGTTTACCAAGACTTCATCTTTGTTTGGAAGTGAAATTTGAATATTTGGGCGCCTTTCTTTGTTCTGTAGGGGGCGTCGCCCCCATGCTCCCCGTACAATTTAAGCACTGGGCTGTTGTATCGATTATCAGGTTCCGAGTAGAGGAGATGTCGATTGATAAAAACCAATATTGTCTCAGCGACAGAGATAGCACTGTCGAGCGTCAGTGGGAGCAGTACAGTACATACTTTGCATCTTTTAACAGACACAATCCCACAATGATTCTCATCTTGGCATTGCTTCTCTTCCGGCCTCGAGAAAGCCACGTCAAGCTGGGAATAGACGCTGTCATTCCTTTACAATCAAGATCCAAAGGAATGAAAAAAGAAGTTTTCACCAATCGACAAATCCGTTTACGGAGCATGATAATCAATACAGCATGGCTTTAAAATGAAACACCAGTTTGTTCGCTGGTACAGAGTTGAAAGGAAGGTGATGCAAAATATTGAGAAGAGGATACAAGGTCGATCCACGGATGTACTAGGAAGCCGCACAAGATGTTCCGAGTGCGGTTTTCTATTGTTATAGCAGGACACCTTCCTAGTACTCCAGACCATCTGGAATGCGGTACCTGCACGCCTTCCAGGTGATCGGATCGATCTTGTAGCCTCTCCTTCTTGCGCCCTCCTGCGTTCCTCTCCTCCCCCCATGGAGGATCACCTCCATCGTCCCGTCCAGTGTCTTGAATTTTCGTTTGGTCAGGCGTTCCCCGAACGTGTAGCCCTCGACCTCTCTGAAATAAAAACAAAAAATGAAACGAAATGAGTTGACAAGTAGAAAAGGCAGCAGGACAAGAAACAACATGTATAGCGGCGGCGGAATTAATGTACTCATACATGTAAAAAATTTCGACCGTTGAGATTCTGACAAAAATTTCATGCTGCATTAATTAAAGGGTGGTCCCTGAAAACCGGACATGACTACGGGACTGACCCAGACGGATTAGGTTCGGTTAGATTAGGTTAGGATAGTCTATCCTAACCATTTTCCAGACAATCTAGGATAGTCTATCCCAACCTAATCTGACCTAACCAAACCCGTCCGGGTCGGTCCGGTCTGGCTGTCCGGTTTTCAGGGACCACCAAATTAAAGATGCTGTTTGATAACCGAGGTCAAAATTTGACACCTCTTGAACGCTTTGACGAAATCTGACGCTTCCACCGCCTGCATAAGAGTAAAACGGAAGAAAAAGAAGTTTCGGAGGCAACAGTAAATGGGAAAAAACACTGGGTAACAACATTAATTCCGCCGCCACTATACTCAAGAATAAAAAACAATGGATGGTGAAGGAAACGCTCACACATGCCCAGTTAATTTTTTGCAAATTACCTCCAAGTATCTCAGCCAAACGCGAGGTTTGTACAGCTATTTGCTTTGAAATTGGCAATTACCTGTATGTTGCACATTTTTTCCTATTTACGAGAACCCCGGAAGCCAGTTTACAAACCCTGCCGCGACTTTATATGGAGCCCGGGGCACCCACTGAGCATTGTATTTTCAGAGTGGGGGCAGGGTTAGGTCAGATTCAGATAGCGTTAGGTCAGAAAAAAAACTGTTTTTCATTCTTGCAAAAACAGGGCCACAATCGAGCATTATATATAAACAGTATTTTTAATCACGACGTCTCTAGTTGTTTGGTGAAGGAAACACTGACATATTGAGATAAGAGGAAAGAATAGACATTCGAAAATAAACAAAACCTGTACAAATACTGCAGTTATCAATGATATAAGCTGGAACACATCGTAAGTACAAAAAACAATTGCTTATCTAGTCACGGTGTGACAATCGATCTGGAAAATGTGGACACAAGCAAGTTGCCGCATGACAGGAAAGATAAACAATTTGGCAGCTAATTTGCCACTGGTCGGCATGAAGTGCAATGCTGAACACAGACAAGAAGTGCTCTTCGAATAACAATCATTGATCAAATTTGAATTATCACTAGAGCACGTTGAAAATGGTGATAATTTTTGGAAAATTTCGCTCAAAAGTCTAAAAGCATTCTTCCACTAAAGGCTCCCTGCCATCTAAAGTCGCGGCAGGGTTTGTGAAAATGCATCCCGGAAAGAGTTACCGCCGAAATAATGCAGTGGCCACTTTGAAAGGATTGGAAGGTGGTCCCTGTAAACCGGACAGCCGGACAGGACCACCGGACCGACCCGGACGGGTTAGGTTAGGTTAGATTAGGTTAGGATAGTCTATCTAAACCTAATCTAACCTAACATGACCTGTCCGGGTCGGTCCGGCGGTCCTTTCTGGCTGTCCGGCAGTCCTGTCCGGCTGTCCGCTTTTCAGGGACCACCGGATTGGAATTTATAAAAGCATACTATTTAATAATATGCTTATTGCATATTAATAAATAGTAGTAAAATAGAATAGAATTGTGATATGCCACCTCCAATGCAACGAGTGGATGTTGCGACGACTTTTACATCAGTTATACTGAGCTTGGGAAATAATTTCAAAGAAAATAGTAGCACAATCATTGTGGTCTGGAGTCAACGAGCAGTCCGCTCAACGTTCGGTCATTCACTCTTCTCGTGGTGCATTCATCTGCGATTTGCAGAAAAGTTGGCAAAAAACATCGGTGCACATATTAAACTTGGGACAATTTCAAAGAAAACAGTTGCACAATCATTGTGGTCTGGAGTCGGTAGAGCAGAACGCTCAACGTACGGGCCACTCACTCTTTGAATGATGTATTCTTCTGCGATTTGCAGAAAAGTTGGTAAAAAACCAAAAGCTGCACTTTGATTAGTCGGTCTGCCTGAAAAGAAGGCGCGCGTCGTTGAAGCGACACAGTTCACTGCAGATGCAGGTTTTGGCAAAATCTCTTGAACTTGAAATTCCAAAATATTCAGCTTTTGCTTCATGCTCATCGTCTGCGCACAGCGCAATTCCGATTGCAGACGACAGGAATTATTGCAGACGATCAGAAATCCCCCAAATAAAGCCAAATTTCGGGTGTGGGAGAGGAACAAGAATTGGCTTTTGGAACTCCTTGCGAATGAGAACCTCCGCATGAGGTGTGTTCGCATTTTCTGGGAGATGTTCCATCTCTTCAGAAATGTTAACGCCAAACAAAATTCTACCTTTTTCAACCACCAGTGAAGATCATTCTCCGCCGTTTTTTTACTTACGTCACTTGGCACTTTTTTCTGAATTGTGTTGAATTGCGAAAAAACCACTGCCAACTTCTGAGCTGGCCTGCAGTGTTTTAGAACAACCAAATGGCATGGTCGAAACATCTCTCCATACTGCATGACCAATCAAGAGCGGAAAATGCCAATAAATTAGCTATGTTTATCACAAAACACCTTTAAATTCGGGACCGGTGACTGGGGCAGATCGAACTGGGGCAGAAGTGGACTAAGGCAGAATTTTTGCATTTTTGGAGGCTGATTTTTTTAATTTCTCCGGGTTAGGTTAGGTTAGGTCAGGTCAGGTTAAGTTAAGTTAGGACAGGTGTAAGCAACCTCCATGCAAAAACTCCCGGCTATGGTTTAGTTGGTGATCTGGGCGGCAATGACAATTAAGCTGGCCACATACCATTGACATATGTGATAAGCGAATTGTGGTTTTTATCATCAGATCATTCACATTGTTTATCACATTTATATAAACTATGTGAAGGATCTGACCGATTGACAAGTGGCTGTTACTCCGGCCTTGTTGATCAGTAAAAGTGAAAAAGGGATTCTCCTTTCTAACAGATTGAAATATCTGGCAACCATTCCTTGTGCAGCGTAAAGTCTTGTACTCTTTAATCTGTCCATTTCCCTCAATGGAGCTTGACATCTTTCGCATGTCCCAACATCTCCTGCAGCAGGCAATGCGTTATGCTCTCTGAAGAATGCCACTGCGGCCTCATCTGAGGAGATGATACAGCTCAATAGCCAGCATTGTGTCTGATGATGCAAGTACGATCCAACCATCCAAATTTATAGTCGTGAAGAGAAACTTCAACGTCAAAACCATAAAGTCAAGGCCGCAAGTGCACAAAGACTGGGTGGGACTACGGTGGGAGTGGCTAACGCTAGAATTCGTCAAGGTCATCGCACTCATGAAAAGTTAACCAGAACATTTGTCCGCTCAGAGTATAAAACTGTGACATTTGCAATTTCCTTTTTCATTTATCATTTACGCTTATGCAGTGACCCATTATCTCAATCAACACTTATTGTTGTTTTTTCGTTTCATTACCTGAAATGCGGAAGCGAATCACAAAGTCTGTTTGTGTGCGGTGGGCTTAACCATCATTGGCCGCCAG
>JASGXE010014436.1:0-12620 GCA_030068105.1 Sinentomon sp. SZTP_YWyxl | reverse complement strand
TCCTGCGATCGTCATCATTTCCGACAACATATTCAGGTTTTTATTCCTCACACGCTACCCTCAGTTCTGAAATAACTTCAGAATTGAATTCCTTGTTAAATTCCACCCCCAAGTCATGTGTCACACATGTTAAAGTTTTGCACACGTATAATACGTACGTATAAAACACTTTTATACGTACGTATAATACGACGTATTATACGTAGAAAACTCCGTATAATACTTAAGTATAATACTTACCCAATCCCTGGTGACAATAATTCAAAAGTTTTGTTTTTGCAGTTATTTTGCAGCATATTTTGCCATAATTTGCTGCAGTTATTTTTGTCCGAATTAGCCCAATCCAGTTTATGTGCTAAGTGCTCTGAATATTATCATATCTTGGAAAGTAGTTTGGCAAAAAACTTCTTGTGCCATTTCTGTGCATGATAACGAAAGTTGTGATTTCTCACATGCAAAACCACAACTGAAAGAAACCACAATTGAAAGCAAATATATGTACCTGCCTGCCTTTGTCGTACCTACCTAAGGAAGCAATTTTATTATAACATTATCAACACAAATTTGGGTGGGCCAAGGGAAATTAATAAGAACTGGTAAGAAGAATGGCAGTGCAATGTGGCCAACAATTCAATAAATTATGTTTGTCACAAATGCAAACAAAGGCAAGGCTGAAAGCCAGACGTACAGTTCTTGAGCAGAAATAGATGGTGGATCATAGGTGAATTCATATTCTGGAGGTGGCTCAGTGGGAACAAATGGCTCAGCAGGTGTATCCTGTAGCTTTAGCTGGCCAAATCCTGTAAGTCCTGGTGGCAAACGCTGCTGTGGCTGGAATGGTTGAACCTCACCAGCTGAAATGAAAGAAGCAAAACAGGTTAAAAGCAGGGACCTAAGTGTTTTGATCGATCACACAATAATGTGGAGAACAAGCTTCAACTGAACCAAATAGCACAAACAATAATGAATGACTTAAAGAGAGTTGGCTCAAAGGTTCACTATCTCTGCCCGTGGGGTGATCCAGTGTGGATTAATGCTAATCCGAGGTTGGGAAGTAAATTTTCGCCATTTCTTCAATGGAAAAAATTTACTCCGCAACCTCGGATAAACATTAATCCACACTGGATCACCCCACGGTAAGAGTTTGAAAAGCATTCCTTACATTTTGTTCAGTTGAGTGTCTTGTATGAGTCCCATCAGGGTTCCCACCCATCCAGGATGTCCTGGAATGTTCTCGAATTATCGCACAAAATTTCCTGGCTCTGCAAATCCTGGCTGATCTTGGTCTTTCAATTCCCCTGAGCAGACCTGTCAGCAATTCCATGCAATCTTCAGGAAGAAAGTGGACTTCACCATGGACGACTATGAAACACGGACAACAACAATTTCATGTGCAGAACAATACCGTAAGCAGGTTCTCTCCCTTCATTTGATGCAGCTGATCACATCACATGCAGCATCACAATAAATCCACATCACTTTTGTGATAAAGATATCAGCCTCGCTGGGTGACAAGGAAGATTTTCTTCTTTTTCGCAGGCTATTTTCTTTTTCCCATTTGGTTTTATTTTGATTTTGTTATTTTTGCTTTGTTTATTTATTTGCAAGCACCATTACCCCTTATCTGTCAGGATCCCAGAAGCCACACAGGCCTGGATCGGCGTAAGTATTGACCTCTTCCAGTCCAGAGCGCTATCCATTGACACTCATTTGGATGCACTGCACAGACCAGATGCATTGTTTATGCAATGGCACCAAGAACAGAGTGCCATCATTGGTGCCTTGCTGATCAGGGCCGGCCCGGAGTTTTCTGGCGCCTTGGGCAGTTTTGATTTTTGCGCCCCCATGGGCCATGTCAGATATTGTTCTTTGTGAAGGCGTGCTACTGTCACTTATGGGTCTGGAGCAGAGCCCCAGTGGGGTACTGCGGGTTAGAGACCCCAAATTGGAGGTCTGGGGAATTCCGTTCCCCAGATGTCCAAAATTTTGAGTCATTTCGGATGCAAAATTGCAGCTTTTCAAAAAATTCAGCACATTGTTGATCTGAACCGCAGATGTACCTACCCATTTCTGTTTACCTCTTTTATGCCCCATCCTTCCTCTCGCGAGGAGATGGGATGGAGCAAATGTTGCGTTGTTTTAATTGTTCCATTGCTTTGATCATTTCTTTTATTGTAATCCTTGTGCTGATGCTGATATGATTTCAATGTTTGAATTTAAATGGCAAGCTATAAATACAAATACAAATAAATACGTATAAATTATGAATACAAATACATGTGGACCAGGCCAATTTTGCGGATGTGATTCGCGTTTTTCTGGGCAACACTTCCATATGTGTGCCCACCACCGCAAAGTTGTTCGTTGTCTACCCACTGCAAATCATCCGCCTGTTGATTTTGTTTTCAACGTCCCACTTACTGTCCCCTGTCAACTGCAAATCGCGTGCATGAACTTGGTCTTCTCCACACGTAGACAGGTCTTTGGAACTGTAACCCTTCATCCAATGCAGATCCTAAACTTTCTGGACCGCAGGGTACGAATCCAGAATCCCATTCGTCAACAAGACATGTGTAGAATATGAAGATGCACGCTGTCGTTCGCTCATACACAATCACACACAAAGAATGGAGAGCTGCCACTCGTGAGGGAGATGTTCCCTTGTTTTGTTATTTGTGTGCCCACCTGCAGCCATGATGCAGAATGGAATGCCAGAAATAGAATATGACACAGACAAAAAGCGTCCCCGTTTCTTTTGGTCATTGGCCGAAAAAACATGCAAGTAGCTGAGCATAAGACACAGTCAATTCATCACAATCACAAAACGAAAATCAATGCATGACGAAGCACAATTTCAGAATATTTTATTTCGGATTTGGCGCCCCTTGACAATTTGGCGTCCTGGGCAAATGCCATTTTGACCGTACGGTTGGGCCGGCCCTGTTGCTGATCCAGACACAAATACCAGAGATGCAACAGAGGCACTGGTTTCGTCGGAGCTGAGTGCCCTATGTGTAGCTCTGGACTTTGACTTTAGGCCACATGCTTGTGTCTGGTCTGTTTGAAGTGGAAAGCAGTGCGCCACATGTGGTGCCCTGGACTTGGTGACAAAGCAGCTGCTTCCAATTGGACTTAAAAAGGTCAGATAAAGCTCCTGGTGCTCCCCCACACCTGTCTTACCAGTACCTATCGGAGGCTTTTCGTTTGCCTTATCTTTTCCTCTACGTTTTTACCACCGCTTTGGCCCACAAGGGGCCTAGAAAATGATGCGAAAAGAGTGGGCAGGTAACAAGTGCAGCCACAGACACAGGAATAAAAATGTTGCCATTCAGGAATAGAGCTAGTGATGTGTGGATGGGTAAGCCTGGAAGCTATGCATTTGTCTTCACCTTGCTATGAAACTACACGAGTCGGTGCACAGTAGATACCTATGAACCAAGCAACACCATTCATAGTCAGCATCTTGTAAGTACTTGTACTTGTATGTAGGTAACCAAAATAAACTTACCCTTTCCTTCACCAAACTCCTTAACTTTGTGCTGGTAGTATGCATTGTATGGATCCCCTTGATTTAAGAAATTGAACTTTGAATTGTTGATCTCCTTCTGTCTGATCAGAGCTTCAAAATTCGATCCATTTCTGGCAACAAAACTTGCAGTCTTATCAACAATGTCTTATCAATCATTTTATTAAGGAACATATCGTGTGGGTAGACAGAGAAACAAACTTCTGAAATGAATTTCAGACCACAATGCAAAAGCATTAATTTATTTCCATCCGAAGTAAACAGCTTAACAGCTTGACAAAAATATTTTTTTGAAATAGAAGCCACGTCCAGGCGAACAATAGGTGCAAATGCAAAACCAAAAGTTTCTTACTTTGCAATCATTCATTCCTTACAATTTTGCTTCCCAAATTCATCATTAAAGTGCTTAAAAGGCCTGCCTATCCTTATGTATAGTGGCGGCGGAATTATGAACCCACACAATTGTTTTTCCCATCTAACTGTTGCCTCCGAAACTTTTTTTTTCTCTTCTTCTTTACTTCAATCACTGGATGGAATGGGAATGGCATTCAACATGAGGTTGGTTGGTTTCTAATGAATTTTTTACTTGTGATGTGTTTGATTTTTATCTTTTTATTTTTTTTTATTTTTTGTTTTTGCGACACAACAACGTGAGAAACCTTGGTAAATATGTGCTGAAAATTATAACTGGTCGTGAAAATGAAAAAATAAAAAGATAAAAATCATGAGTGGGTATGGTTTTGTTGCGATTTGTAAACATATTTTTGGATTCAACGCAAAAAAATAAAAACAAAAATGATCGATTACCTATAAAAAATGTTATCGGTACATTTGCAATTGAAATACCTACAATGTGATTAATGTGATCAAAATGCAAAATAAAATTGAGGAAAGTAGGAAAAAATGCTCATTTACAAAAATTCCTTTTCATTGTTTCATTTTACTGACCCAGGGGTGTCTCATCTCCTTAGAGCTTTTTGGAAAATAACACTTTCCCAGGCTTTATTCATTCTTGGGAGTCCCGTGTAATGGGGAGAGACTCCTGCAAGATTCCATGTTGCACGTTTTGATTTGATACCCTCACGGTATTTTACGGAAATCAATCATAAAATAAGGTACGCCGCATGGGTAAGCAATATTGAAATAAATAACTTATTTTTTGACTTTTGCTCTATCATGGACAATAGAGAGAATCCTAATTGCTCTATCATGGAGATTGGAGAGTCCTCACTCACGCAAAGCAAACTACCTCACTCCTCAGCAAGGAAACTGAAACCTAGGCTGACTTCTTGCAGCTGTTCATAGCAAAAGTTCTGACGTCATTGGATTACCTTTTTTAAACTGCTGGCAGCTTTGTCATCCTCTTCAGCACCGCTCTGTGATGCTGATTCCTTCAACTTGTTGCTTCTAATGAGAATGTGGCAGTCAAGTTGCCACACAAGGAATTTAACAAAAAATTGGAGAACTGGGTAGGTGGGTACCTTTGCATTTTCTGCACCACTCAAGAAAAAGTGGAGGTCGAGGAATACCACACAGACTGTGAGTGCAAGATGACAACATGCCATTTCATCATGCAAAAGGAAATAAAAAAAAGTTGTGGGCCATGCTGTCACTTTGGAATGGTGACCATTCCGTACAAGCCCTGCAATCTTCTAGAAATGACACAAAGAACAGACTAATGGGAAAATGACTGAATGATCGCCTTTGTTCGAGAGCAAAATGCATCACATGTCCGAATTTATTGACTTCGCAATTCAATTGTCATGGATGCATGGAAAGCGTGGGGGAGTTCTTGAAATCAGTGACGATTGTCCAAAGAAAGCCAAGTGCAACTCGTTACCAACACCATCAATACCTATGTTAAACACATGGGTTGTTCTCAGATTTGGTATGCAAGCATAACATAATCTAGGATAAACCAATGTTGTTATGCTCGAAAAAAAATCTGAGTATTTCAGTGAGCATGATAAACACTTAGCCTCTTTTGAGAGTTTCCCTGATATTGTACAAGTTATCGAACCATTTCATAACCAGTTGAATGTATTTTCTGGATGTTTTAATTTTTATAAGGTTTTTTGATGAACTTGAAAATGATGTACATACACTACACACTCTGACTCCTCTCTCAAAAGAAGCAAGTATCCCTGACACCACTCTTACACCACAATGTTCTTCCGCAATCTCAAAGATTTTGCATCATCCATAACAAGCAAAGGATCAATGTGCACACCAGGCTGCAAAAAGTCGTTTGGGGCCTGGATATTTCGACCCTGGCCATATACTGGTCAAAGAGTTTTTTTTGTTTTTTGCTCGCCAGACAATTTCGATCCCGGTCGAAAATCCAAAAGCTTTGCAAGGGCTCGCCAGCGCATTATTTCGATCCCGGTCGTAAATCGTAAAGTTTTTTTTTTTTTTGGTCACCAGCCCATTTCGACCCCGGTCGGATCTCAAGCGTCCCGGGAGCATTGCTCCTGTGTTCCCGACTTTTTGAAACCCTGGCGCGCGCGTTAGGACCAGAAATGAAATTGGTTTGGAGAATACATTGGTCGCAGATGAAACAGTTTGTGTACCCTGCTTCACAAAAGTGGTGTGAGGACCGAAGATGAGAAATTTTAAATTTCACTAGACCAACTGATTGTAACTAAATCCAACAATCCATGGTGAGAAAAGCACAAAAGACATTGATTCCTATTTGTCTTCCAATGGGCAGATCCAGCAATGCAGGCATGAAAAATATTGAGAGTGCAACTCAGCATCTTTACCATAATAGGTAGTTACTTACCCATTAAAAATGAATGGGAATCATAATTATTATTCTTATAAAGCAAGCAAACAGGAAATGCCCAAACAGCAGTTCGCCTTATTACAGCCGAACTACCGATTCAAAAGGATACTTCTGACTTCAGGTGGAGGATAGATGATTCCCACGATAGCAGAAGAAGTTGTGGAAGGTGTTTCCGGAGCAGTTGCTTTTTGGGGACCATCTACTGAAGGAAGCAAAGTCTCCACAGCAGGAGCCATGCTGTTAAAAATATATCCCTAGTCACAGTTCTGTTGTAGCAAAAAAACAGCATGCACAAAAATTAAAAATCAGATAGACTCGGTACCTAATGTGTAGGAATACAAATTGGTCAATTACAATAATTTATTGCAACATTATCCACAAATAAAACACATAGTTCTACCTCATAGGAATTGAAATCAGGAGAACGAAAAACACCTAAAGTGCAATTCTTTTCAAAATTATTGAGTTGGCTGCAAACTGAAAGGGCCAGGTGTAAGGAACAAGAAACAATCACCCAAAGTTTATGCCCGTAATCGACTTTTGCGCAAAAATGTAATGAGTTCAAAATAAAAAAAATGAATGGCATCTTCTCCGAAACTGAGAGTCGGTAACCTGAGGTACCTGCTGCATCTGCTGATTGCCGGATTCTCCTGCCTAGATTGTGATTTTGTACGATGGAAGGCTAAATTGACTTGTTGATTTAAATAATAATTGACTTGGGATTTAAATAATAGTTCTATGGCATTGGAATTTTCATGAAAAACCGAAAACTTGTGACGGACAGATGAATATAAAGTGTCAATCTAATTATTTTCTTTTCTTTTCCTATTTTAGGTGGGCTGGGGGGGGGGAAGAGATTTAGAAGCAATTGCTTTTGACTTGATGCCTGTTGAGGCATGGACGCGAGACGTCATCTTAAGCCAACCCTCTGAGGTTGAAGTTGATTTTTGAAGACTCAAGGGAGTCTGAGGAGTTCTGGAGAGCCAGGTTCTGGAGAGGAGTTCTGGAGAGTTCTGGAGAGCCAGGTCAAAACTGAGACCTTGGATTGTTTGGCCAAGTGGAAACGGCAAAGGCCAGGTCAAGTGTAAAGACCAGTGATACACAGAGTGTGGAGAGGAGTTGGTGGTGGTCCAGAGAGGCCAGAAATATCCAGAGAGTGAAAGACTCTGGAGGTGGTGGCACCGTGACTGTGGAAGCAGGGTTGTTTTGTTTAACCTTCTTGACGCGATTGTTCCCAAAAAGCCCCGCCCTTAAGGGCTGGTCACGTGACGACCTTATTTGGCAAAAAAAAATCGATTTTCGTTTTTTGCATAATTTGTTTGATGGAACCCTTCTGCAGCATCTGGCAAAAAAAAATTACGAAAATCCATCGACAACTGTCGATAAATAAGCAAAAAACCAGCATGCCTCAAAATTTGAATTCAGAAAATGCGACTTGATTCAGAAATGCTGGAGTTGAAAGCTTCCAGAGTGTGGGCTTTCATTGGCTTGCCCTCTGAATTCAAATAAATGCCATTCATGGCTTGCCCTCTGGATTCAAATCGCTCTTCATGACTGCGCAAAAACAAAACCAACAGGCCTCAAGGACAACAAATTGCCAGCTGCTTTTCCAGTCCCGAGTTCCGAAAGCATTCAAAATTCATTCGCTGTGATGCTGCGCCCGATGGTTCTGTCATTTCAACGTTGAACCCAATTTCCTGATCATGCTGTCTGCAAAAGAGCCATACCCGTTGATCTATGCACATCCATCCATGGCCACGCCATGCTTGTCCCCTTCCACGTCCTTTGGAAACATCAAAAATCGATTCTCGTTCAACCGAATTGAAATGAAAATGCATGTCGGCTGGCCCGGTCTGGCCAAGTTTTGCTTCTTTGAAGTGGACTGGGATGGGAGGAGGATGGGCGGATTTGAGGGGGCTTCCCCGCAGCCGACAAGACAAGACGTAAGGTATGATGCCTTCTTTTCGGCAAAAACCCACAACCCAAAATTTACTCTCGAATAAAAAGACAAAACACCATTGAAAAAAAGAAAAAAAACATATTTCACTCACTCACAGAACCCCAGCGCAACACAAATCCAACCTACATTATAGAAATAGAAATGCCACAGCGAGACTGCTCCTTCACAAACATGTTCAAAGCTCCTCTTGCCCTGGAATCCAAGATAAGTTAAAGTTAGGCCTACCTACCTACCTAAAGACAAAAATGAATGGAAGAGAAACAGAAAAACTTAGCTCTGAATCTTGGCTAAATCCCTCATCATCGACTCAGCGTCAGATCAATCATCCTCCGGGCTAGGTTATCGTCATCACCAACACCTCCCTCGTCCTTCACTCCGCGTCATCTCCCGAGCTCATCAGACATCCGTCACCACAGTTCATCCAACTGCTCACCTTCACATTCTAAAACAGGAGAAAAAAAGAAAGAGAAAAAAAAGGATGAAGGAAGGAAGCAAAGCAACCTCAAAAGAGGCAGCCTTTAAAAAGAATAAAGAGAAAAGAAATACAAGAAAGAAACAAGAAATGTAAGAAAGGAACCAAATGCAATAAAGATGAGAACTTCCCCTTTCCAGTGCACAACAACGGGGGAATGGTTCGCCTTGTGTCAGTCACGCGGCGAGAGCGCTGTCCGGCATAAGCTCGGTTAACTAGCGCAGGGAGTCACGGAAGCACCAGCGGCGTTCGCCAGCAGTACGCACACTCCCTCTTCCCAGCTGCGTGAAAACGGTTTTGCACTGACCACGCAGTGGGGGGCCGCCAGCATGGGCCGCCGTCTCCGGGCAGGTTCCCGGCTTAGGTCTGGGCGTGGGTCCCCGACCCTTTCCCAAACCTCATGTATATCAACCCCGTGGCAATGCACCAGATCGGATCCGAAAAAAAATAGATAAAGAAAAACAAAATCTCTCACCACCCTCACTCCTAGGCAGCAGAAACCTTTCCCTTCCACTTCACAAGATATTGCTTCGCATGTTCCACCCACTGGTCGATTCCTTCTCCCTCCCTATTCCCAGTCTCTCACGAACAAGCGCCCATTCCTGATCTTTGTGAACACCCCTGTCCACATCCATCCACCCATAAAAAACGTCTCTCTTCAATCATTGACTTGCACCACAGGAATATGTGGCACAAGTCCTCTGACTCTGCCCCACAGAGCCTGCATTCCTCCTTCCCATCCACCCAACGCAACCGTCTCGCAGTTTCTAGAGCACCCACCCTGGCCCGAAACAAGTCGCTGCCAAAAGAACCATCATATATTCCATCCCAACTCATTTGATCCTTTGCAGAATACCCAGTCAGTGAGCTTTTTTGTGACACTTCCCTTCTCCACCGATGCCACTGCTCCTGTTCAATCTCTCTCCTTTCTCTGCGTACACACTCTTTCTCGGATTCCAGATCCATGTACCTGCCCCACCCTAATGTACCCTTCCACCTTTCAATTTGACGAATCCGTTTTTGCCATGATGTTCCACTACTCATTGCCTGCACATACATGAAAACCTTCTTCGCAAACCGGTCCCGATCCATGTATTGCAGCCTTGCCAAGTATCCAATCTTAGCTCTAGCTTCTCTTACCTCAAAACTTGCACATGCCCACTCTCCATCCAACCCAGCTTGAGCTACCAGCCTATTTCCCCCCATGGCCCTCAAACCAACATCTCTCTGGACACTGTTCAAAAGGCCTTCAACCCCGCTCCCAAACATAATACCTCCTGACCATATGTCAGAGCTGGCACCACAGCACCTTTCCACATCCATCTCATCATTTCTGGACGACACAATGCCCACTTACCCATACTTTTGGTCATTCCACCTAACCTCCTTGCCTTTGCCCTAAGCCCTTGCTTGAATGTTGCAAGATAATCATCTGTGTCTGAAAGCTCCACCCCAGGTATTTATAGCATCCCACCCTCTCAATCTCCCAATCCCCAACAACCAAGCCTCTATCTCCCTTCCAGTTTCCCGAGAAATTCACAACCTTCGTCTTTTCTTCACTAAACAACCACCCCTTTTCTGCCCCAAATCTGGCTGTCTCACTCATCAGTATCCTCAAATCCGACTCACTCTCACCCAGCCACACAATATCATCTGCCAGGAATAACCCCGGTAGCGTGAAGGACTGGCCATGCCCCCCACCGGACCAATCCCACAACTTGAAGCCAAACTGCCCTCCGAGCCTTGTCGATACTCTCTTCCAACTCCCCCAGTACCAAAATAAAAAGCAATGGTGACATTGGACAACCCTGACGAAGGCCTGATTCACACTGCACCCCATTGAGCACATCTCCCCCCAATGGAAGTCATACACACTGCCACTATAAAAGCCTGAACCAGTTCGATAAACATGTCACACACCCCCACCGATTTCAGCCTTGTCCAAATGTCATGCCACCTCACTCTATCATATGCCCCCTTTATGTCAACAAATACCATGCTCAAGTCACGTTTTTCAATTCGAGCACACTCAATTACTTGAGAGATAACAAACAGATTATCACACAACTGCCGGCCTTTTCGAAACCCCTGCTGCATCTGACCTAAGCACCCTGATGTCTCCAGCCAACACTCCAATCTTGCCGTAAGAATACTAACAAACAACTTGTATTCTTGGCTCGTAACTGCCACCGGCCTATAGCTCCCTATCTTTGCTTTGTCTTTTCCACCCCCTTTGTAAACCATCCTAACTCTGACCTTCTTCCACTCAACTGGAACCCTCTGTCGTTGTAGCAGAATATCATTCAGTTCAGCCCTAAGCCTCTCCTTGCTCACACTCCCCAAGCACTTAAGACCCTCAGCTAACACGCCATCCTCTCCTGGAGCCTTTCCCATACTCATCTTTGCAAGTGTCTTCTCCAATTCCTCCATTGTGATAATGTCTACCAAACTCGAAGACTCCATATGCAGTGGCGAATTATCAATGAAGCGCATGAGGCACGTGCCTCAGGGCGCAAGCGCCGGAGGGGCGCGAGCCACCAGGCTTTTTTTTTTTTTGGTCACCAACCGTTTTTATCCAGCCCTTTATTGTTTGTCACGTTTTCGTCCTGCCACTATGGGGCTCGTTTATTTTGTGTTGGTGGATTTTTCCCCTGGGGCAGGGTGCCGGGCACCCTGCCACTTTGGGGCTCCATTTTTTTTTATGGATTTTTCCTCTGGGGCCGGGCATTTGTAGAGCTGGGCTGGACTGGAGGACTATTGCTGGTCCCTGTGGGATGCTGCTGTTGCTGCGCACTGCCCTGCCAAATGAGGATACACTGCCGAGGTTGATTCATATTCAGTCATCATCACGTTGTACGAGTAAATACATATTCAATTCATACGAATACGTTGCACAGTTGTGTTGTCCCTTCCTTCATGCAGAAAAGAAACTGTTTACGGCTTGATGGAAGAAAAGCAGGCAACGCGAGAAACAAACATTTGCGGATCAATATGATCCTGGATCATGGGAATTATATGAAACTTATGAAAGGTGAAGGAATCTTGGTCCTGGAAAAGGAGCTTATGAACGGTGAAATGGTTCCATTCGGCCCCATCAGATTCCATGAGGTCCACAGGCCTTGTGAAACATTTTAGTGTGGTCCCGGCCAGAAGGTCCTGTTTCGTCCATCAACTGTTTGATTTCATGTTCCCCTCCACCCACAAACACAGCAGCGGATAATTACCGCTGTTCTAAATTGCCTCCCGAAGTCTTATCCACATGAGACAGCTGAAACTCTGGAGGAATAAGTGGTCCATTTTGCCAAATTCATGAAGCTGCAAGAAGACGTTTCACCAGCTGAAATGCTGCCAAATCTTCGTTCCCACGGGCTTCAGTTGACGTGTACTAATCAAAATGTTGACGTCATTTTGAGGATGTACATGTGCAATTTTGCTACTAACAGTAAAGGCAAGCGGTCATTTTCCAAGCTCGCTAGAATTAAATCGGAACTTTGGACGACCCACACAAGAACTAGTGTCAGCTTTGTCCCTAATTTCAATTGAGAGCGATTTTTTGGAAAAGTTGTTTTTCAAAAAATTAAGCAGGATTTTGCAGGACTTAAATCCAGAAAAATGCCCTTTTGAAAATGTAGTTAGATCTCATGTATAAACACCATTTCTCGTCAAAACCTGGGCTGAAAAATCAGAATGACCTTTCCAGAATAATCAGAATTCTTTGTTTAACATCATTTCACGTTTTGTGATTTTGATCTAGTGCTTGTTGGAATTATTTTTTAAATTGTGAACATTCACTGTTGAGCACTTGCGCTCTGACCACCAGCGAGGGGCCCACTCGCTGGTTCTCGGCGCATCTGAAACAATTCATCTGTTCAAAAAT
>JASGXE010014435.1:0-11330 GCA_030068105.1 Sinentomon sp. SZTP_YWyxl | reverse complement strand
TTTTCCCCCGGGGGTTTGGTATAGGGGAACAATTAACAATTTCAGTCCTAAATCATAAATTCATATAGTTCTGGACGCGCTCTTCGTTGTAGCCAATTCGGCCATTTTTCATCTCAACCTATGACATGTGCCCCATCGCATTCCACGTTCTTCGGCCACCCCCACCCCATCCCGCCTAAGACAGGGTCTCCGTCGCACGCTTTCTTGCTCCTTCTTTAGCTGTCAAGGTCCCAACAATCAAACTGCACCCACTCGCTCCTGCAAAGCCCAGAGTACACCGGATCATTTCTCGAGTGAGTTTTTTCAGAGCACTTACTGCATGGGACCGTGGGTGCGGGGCATATTTTTTTTTCCAATCCACTTCCGCATGCGCGTCTCCGATTTGAATTGCGCGTCTCGTTGGGAATTCCAGCCAATTTCAACATCCAATTTTCAAAACCTGACTTCCTAACCTGACCAAACCTAACCCTGTTGCGACCCTAGAAAGAGTTGCGAAGCGGTGGCAAACATGCCAAATGGCAAAAAGCGGTGGCAATGCAAAAATCCCAAAATTGATGACGTCACACTTTTCGACGACGTGATTGGCTGTTGCGAGCTCCTGGTCCGCGGAAGTGGATTGGAAAGAAAAATATGCGGGTGCGGGGCACCGGTAGCATTTGTTGGACGTTCATTTTGGCGTTCATCTTCAAATTGATTTTTATGAATCTGAATAAAATTCTTTGCCTGTTTAGACAATGGCCGAAACGAAATAAATTGACTATGATGATTTTGAAATGAATTTGGTGACCACCCGGAGGCTGTGCGGCTCTGAGTTGGATTGTCCGGTTCGTTGAGCTGGATTGTCCGCCATATTGAGTTGAATTGTCCGGCACGGCGGCATATTGAGTTGAATTGTCCGGTTTGTTGAGTTGCATTGTCCCCCCGTTTTGCATAGTCTCCCCCGTATAAACTACATAACCCGTATTAAAGTTCTGCTTCCTCTTGAACATTAGCAGGTCTCAACAGTTTTCGTCCTCAAAACAAAATGATCCATATACGTGAATTGACATTGTTTTTTCTCATTTGCTGTCCGCAATGCAGGTCCTTTGAGCAGCACAATGCACTGGCAGTTTTAGCTCACAATATGGACCAAATCTTTGACATCATTCGGCATTGTGTTTCAATATACCACATGATATTGTACCATTCTCCTTGGTACCATTGATTTGATACCACTTCATTTGTGCGCTATCGTGTTTCCATTCCATCATTGATATTGAAAAAAACCTGGTGCCATCCCGTGTAGCACGTGATATGGTACCATGCTCTGTGGTACCAACCATTCCACAGATTATATGCTGCCATTTCCTTTGTGTGGTATCATGTTACCATTCCTTTGCTATGATACACATGCCATCCCGTTGGGCACCATACCGTGGGGTACCATTCCGTGCGGTTCCACTGCATTGATAACCGTCTTATTTGCTGCTCAAAATACCATCTGATGCGAGATATCTTTCTCATCCAGAGAGGTACTGCCAGCAGTGCAAACGACTGTTTCCGTCCCAATGGGCAATGACTTCATACCCGCAGAGTCTCGCTTTCACCATCGGTCCCAAAATGACCAGAAGAGGTACCTGTACTGTCCGCTGGTATACCATTTGTGATTTTCGTTCGTTGCTCAATATCATCTGATATGAAGCGATGGGTTCTGGGTATTCTGTGGGGGTGTATAAATTTCTCTCGGAAAACGCACTGATACTTTACACAAAGCAGTCTACCTCTGGGTTCTTCTGAGAGCCGTGTAGCGCCTTCCCTCATTTATTTCTGAGGAATACCATGTGGTCTGTACTCAAAGCAGTCTACCTCTGGATTCTTCTGGGAGCCGTGTAGCTCCATCCCTCATTTATTTCTGAGGAATGCCATGTGGTCTGTACTCAAAGCAGTCTACCTCTGGATTCTTCGGAAGCCGTGTAGCACCATCCCTCATTTATTTCTGAGGAATGCCATGTGGTCTGTACTCAAAGCAGTCTACCTCTGGATTCTTCTGGGAGCCGTGTAGCTCCCTCCCTCATTTATTTCTGAGGAATGCCATGTGGTCTGTACTCAAAGCAGTCTACCTCTGGATTCTTCTGGAAGCCGTGTAGCACCATCCCTCATTTACTTTTGGGGAATGCCATGTGGTATCTGTACAAAGAGGTTATGTTATAGGTTTACTTGCTTTTTCGTATTGTCGCCAGTCTGGAATTCAGTTTGGAATTGTTGATCCCCCATAGAATACCCAAGACCCGAAGCGATTGCTGCAGCACAGCATGTCTATTGCATGCAAGGGAGTAACCAATACCATCAGCAGACTTCGGCCACATAAATGCTGTGGTGTAAGCACAGCTAAAGGCAAGCTTACACATCAATTCTGTTTCAAGAGGGACATGATGATAGGACAATATAACGGCAATTCCTGCGCATGATGGTGTGAGGTCATCTTCTTTGCCTTTGTCTGGAAGGAGCAAGGTCATTTCCGAGGCTCTGCAAGAAAAATTTACGGCATTTTTTGTGTTTCATTTTCATTTACGAGCCTCTGCACTAAACTTCGTTTTTCATATGAAGTTTTTTCGATGAACATCAATGAGATTAAAGTGATGTTTTTATGTACAGGGTATCTCATAAATCACGCTACAAATTTGGGACTGGCTTCGTGGGAACAGAGGAGAATGTCTTTTGGGACACCTGAGGTGACCAGAGATGCATCGGTTCTCTCGTCTGGAAAGTAGGCAGCGCACATGGCCTGCCTCACTGAGGGAATTTATCTTTTTTGCTCGGTGTAATGTATACTGGCGGCGGAAAAAGATTACCCATACATGTGAAAAATTTCCATTCTTGAGATTTTAGCAAAAACTCCATGCTGTAGAAATAAAAGATCCTCTTTCATCACTAATGTCAAAATCTGACACCTCTAGAAAACTCCGTTGCAATTTGGCGCTTTAATTTCTTCCAACTGCATAAGAGTAAAAAGAAAGAAAAAAAAGTTTCGGAGGCAACAATCAAATGGGAAAAACACATGTATGAGTAATCTTTTTCCGCCGCCACTATACACTCTATGGACTGAGAAGGAAGTGTTCTTTTCGCAACATTTTTGGAACATTTTTGCGCAAGCGAAATTTGGATCACTTCATGTGCTCCAAATCGAGTATTGTGCGTTCCAAATCTGTGCCAGAAAAATGGTGTTCCAAGAACACATTACGTGTTCCAAAGGAACACTTCCATCTGAGTCTGTGTTAAAAATGTGTACCAAAGGTGTTGAAAACAGAAAACTTTGATCAAAAAAGTTGGCTTGTCCGAAGATTGGCGATTTTTCAAACCCCCTGTATTTGTCATCAGCAGCATATATGGTGATGACTCTTTCCATCTCAATGTTCCACCGAAGAACCACGCGATGTTTCCAATTGTTTGGATTGTTTTTGTTTTGTTTTATTCATTTACGAGCTTCTTTTTTATTCTGTCGAATAAAACTCCTCGTTTTTCCGTCAGGCCAAGTGCATCTCTCTCACATAAGTGGTACCTACAGTCCGCTCCCTGTTTCAAAAATGCATGGGCTTTTACACAAAGGGGAATGGCGAGTTGATGGCTGTTTCGTATTACCTTGCTCCAGCAATGGCAAAAAAGTTTCGATTCTGTGTCGCATAATTTCCACAAGGTGGTTCAAAAATGAACAGACTCATAGTTGCATACATCTGCAGCAAACATTGTGTGACTCCCCACTGAAAAAGGTCACAAAATAAGAAATGTCCTGTACACCTATATGTTCAGTAGATTACACTTTTAAGGGAGAACTGCATTCTCGTCCTGCAGGGTGATTCAAATGCACCCGATCAATGGCTCGATCAAAAAACTGGATTTCAAACGCTGCTTATATGTAACCGTCATTTTCAGCGAGATTTTCGGAGTCGCAAGACTAGGCTGTGCATACATCTCTACACCAAAGCACTGCAACTTCATGTAGTTGTTGATGAGGGTTGATGAGCGACAGCAGAGATATTTCAAGAGAAAAGATAAGAGACTCGAGTATAATAGTTCGTTGAAGCCGCCATGGCGCGACGCTGCGATCGCTTTTTGGTGGCGCCCTTTTTGATTTTCTTCCATTCAAAGATCTCTACGTTAACAGCTCAAAAAATGAAATTCAACATTGAAAATGCCTATAATATCGATTCCTTTTTTACATTTTTAACTCCAATGGGACTTGTGCAATTTTTCTCCTGAACCTAACAGTTTCGGTCCACGCAGCCTGTGGACGAGGATACGTCCCAGATTTGAGGTCATATTTCACTTCCACCTCAGTGACTCGTCACAACTAACTCTGGCCAATAGTCTCTCATCTACCGCGTGTCCCAAAAGGTCCTGAAACTCTTGTTCTTGGCATTAACTCGTCTCTTTTCCATTGCTAAAATCCGTAACAAAAGCTTCATTGCGTGTTTAAAACTTCCAGTACGCCGTTATTTGCTTTATCTATTATTTCTTGATTGAAGCTAACCAAACCTGACATAACTCGTTGTTGTCAGCCTGCTGGTTGGAGTCCGCCCAAAATCGTGGGCCCAAAAAAATCAAATTAACCGGACTCAGTTCAAATCTGGGGAAAATAAAGGCGCTCACTGCTCCAGCCGCGCAGTTGAGATCCACATCACAGCGGAGGGGGATCGCCGACACCGCGTCCACTGCGGGGGGCGCAAAGCACCTCGCGGTAGTGGATTTGGGAGGCTTCGTCCCCCGTAAAGTTTGTGATGTTTTGAAATTTTGGTTCATTCGGTGTATAGTGGCGGCGGAATTAATATAGGTACCCATACACATGTTTTTCCCATCTCTTGCCTCCTAAACTTTTTTTTCTTTCTTTTTATTCTAATACAGGCGGTAGAAATTAAAGCACCAAAAGCAGCAAAGTTCTAGAGGTGTCAGACTTGGACGCCAGACACAAAAGAGGATCTTTTATTTCTGCAGCATATTGAGTTTTTGCCGGAATCTGAACGGTTGCAATTTTTTTACATGTGTGAGTACATTAATTCCGCCGCCGCTATACAACCGCGGTTTCTGCAAAACGTTTGGCTATACGTATAAAATGGCATTTTCTAGGTGACGGGGGCCGCCCCTCCGCCTCCCTTTATCCACCTTTGAACTGCTCAGGATTTGCAAACGGCCCGGCTCAACATGAGCACCGCCTTTTGGGCCATCTCGTATCGAAAGTAGGCTCGCTCGTTTCCGATGGCACCGGGACGGGAAACTTTCCCCAACTGACATGACGCTTCCAGGACACTCCCTTTTAATTTGCTCGGCACGAATTTCCACCTCATATATTTCAAATTTGAGTCGCCATGCTGCACTGGTGCTAATTTTTATTTTTCGTTTTTAATTTTACAAAATTCAAGATTCAATTTCAGGGTCTTTCGTTTCAGGTTTCTAACCGGCAGGGGTCAGCGTCAGTCTCGGTTACAATTTGGACTCGTTTTTCTAGAGAAAACGAATTTTTCCAGAGAAAACTCATTTTCCAGAGAAAACACATTTTCCAGAGAAAACACATTAATCCACAGAAAAACCTTTTTCCGGAGCAAACACATTTTTCCTCAGAAAAACACTTTTTCAGAGAAAACACATTTTTCCACAGAAAACAATTTTCGAAAACACATTTTTCAACAAAAACACTTTTCACAGAGAAGTCACATTTTCCAGAGAAAACACTTGTTTTCAGAGAAAATACGTTTTCCGAGAAAACAACTTTTTCGAAATGAAACTCCCTTTTTCCAATTATTTTCCTTGCATTGTCTACCCTTACCATCGGCTCCTGAGATATTGCCATTCACATAAATGACCCCCACAGACTACCCAGTGTTTCTTCTTTGGGGAGTATAGACTATCCGGAGTTTTGCATATCCGAATACAATATGACACTTCCAAGAAAAATCATCTGTCGGCTCGACGTTTGCGAAAAAATTTCTGGAGTAAAATCCTTTAAGTGGGGTGCGGGGCACAATTTTCGCTGCTGGCGCCAAAGTGGGACACAATTGCATGCATGGCTATTTTCTGAAATTTTCCCAATGCAATCGTGGAATTGTGTCCCCCCCCCCCTTTGAACGACTCACAAGTTAACGACTCCGCAGAAATTTATGTCTTCTGTTGTCCCCAATCTGATACTTCTGTTTCTTTTTTCTGATACTTTGCTGATACTTTTCGAGTCTTCCGTGGGGCATGGAGAGGGGCGGACGGTCACCAAGGGGTACCTAATTACCCCTGCCCTTTTTGAGAAATCTAGAAAGGGAACCTATACACCAATCGAACGCGTTGAGGAAAACTTTGCACACACAAAGTGTTCTGCACAAAAAGTCCTGCACAAAAGTGTTGCACAAAAGTGTTGCACAAAAGTGTTGCACAAAAGTGTTGCACAAAAGTGTTGCACAAAAGTGTTGCACAAAAGTATTGCACAAAAAGTGTTGCACAAAAGTGTTGCACAAAAGTGTTGCACAAAAGTGTCTTGCACAAAAAGTGTCTTGCACAAAAAACAAAAAAAGTGTCTTGCAGCACTGTCTAGCGCAATTTTTGATAAAGCACTGCTTGCATTCGGGAGGCTCCGATGACTCAAACCCCCTGCAGAGGGCTCTGTCCCTTTTAACCCCGCCGGGCTGCCACTCATTTCAGACCCCCACGTGGCCCTGGAAACACCTGCGGATTTTAAAATTGGAGAATATTGCCCCCCCACCAAAACTCTATGCGCCCAGAGCTTAGCCTTCCAACGCAAGGGAATTTCCTTGAGAAGTCCCTGTTGATTTGCGAGGTATGTAGCATCCCCGCAGCTTGACTGCGCCCGCCCGCGTAACCCACCCCCCAGTAGTTTGAGCCCGCATTCGGCGCAGATTCAATTAACGAGTTGCGTTTCCTGCGAAGTTCCGCTTTCTCGACGAAACTTGGCTCCGAGAGACGCAGAAATAGAATTTCAGATGCACGTAAATAACGATAAAAAAGATCAATTCGCTTGCGATCATTCATCTGAATTAATTCTGCTCTGCTGAATCAGTGAAACTGAAACACGCTTGGACTTCCCGATCAGTCCGGGTCCGGGTCGGAAGGTGCGGGGGCGGAAGGTCGATCGGAACGGTGACCTTGAGAAAAGGAGTTGACTAAGGACAGTATCCTCCAAAACTTTAAAAACATGTGAGGAATTCCAGAGGCCGCAGGTTTACACAGGGACTATCCAATCCGCTTAAATTATTATTATTATTATTATTATTATTGGCATCTAGTCAAGTTAAGACACGTCATACATTAAAATGAATCAATAAAATGGTAAAAAGATGAAAGTTTTTGTTTTTTGATCCGCAGTTTGTTCAAAGAATTAGTTCAAACTCATTTGCTAAAAAATTTGTTCTATAACTCCATCCGGGGGTGAGGGTCTGCGGATTAATTTAGGCCAAATGTTAAATAAAAAAAAAAAAAAAAATGTTTAACTCACGGTATAGGTATGTGCTTATAAATTCATGCGACGTTTTCACCAATTTATTTTTATCAATTTTTTCTGCGCCATTCTGATATTTCGTCAGTCATTTTTTGCTCTGGCGTAAGGGTTATTCAGCTATAGCGGACCTATAATTCGCACTCTATCAGGCAAAAAGCCTTGAGAATACCCAAGTTTATGACGCAGCTATATTTCCCTTTTAAGTTCCACTCGAAGGCCTCCTGCGAACTCCGAAGGAATAAGATGCTGTCCCTGATATGATGCTCAGGAGAATCAAATCCTGCGATCGACATCAAAAGATCCGTACTCAAGATACAGCTGTAAAAATGAACATCGCTCAGGCGCTTCCATGTGAAATTTCCCTGAAAAATAGGGCCTACTTAAATTTTATGAGTTGTATATTGTGAGGAACCTGGGACGGTACATTTCAGCGTTGCTGATCAGTGGTGTAGAATCTCGGCGACTTTTGGGGGAGCTGGACCATTTTTAGACAGGTGCAAATTGGGGTAACAGTTCGGAATACCTGCCGATATTGGACTGGACGAGTTATCACCATTGCTCTGTGATATACTTAAAGCTGGCTAAACCTAACCTAACCTGACCTAACCCAACCTAATCTGTCCCAACACACATATCCTAACCTATCCTACCCCACCTACCTCGTCCTCATCTTCCTATTATCCCATTTTGGCTGCATGAGCGTGTGTGAAAACTCGTCCAGTTCAGCTTTTTTCAGATGTCGCCAGGTATTCCGACACAACCCAATTTGGCATCGTTTAAGAATTCTTTTTGGGTGAGTGCCTCCCCAGAGAAAATAATCATTGGGAAATGATAGTAATTTCCTGCGTGGCACCTGCAGCCCTCCTAGTCCATCGTTTTCTGCAGATATGGCAGGAACTGTTCTGATTACACAGGCGCCATCCGCCATAAAGTTAATAATAAAATGTCTTCGAGGGGCAGTGGCCAGCTGCGCACAGACCACGGTTCAAGCTCTCCCGAGTTCGAATCGTGCTTCGGACATTTTTTTTAAACAGATCCCTGCATCTGGAAGGTGCACAAGTTCCACTGAAAACTCTTTACCGCGCGTCGCTAAAAGCATTCCAGCTGCACCTAGGAATCTGACTATATGTACACGCAACATCTTTTCGTACACTCTAAATCAAGGGTTTCCGATTGTAGAACCTTTTTTGACGTAGGCTTGCGTGGAAGTGTTCTTTTCGATTTTGGAACACGCAATCAATGTGCCTTGGAACACCATTTTCTTGTCCAAATTTGGAACACATGCGCGAATTGGAGCACAAGGAGTGATCCAAATCGTGAATGTGTTCCAAAACTGTGCAGAAAAATGATGTTCCAAGAACACATTACGTGTTGACGAAATGTTACGAAAACAATGCAATGCTTCCATCTAAGCCTGTGTTAAAAAGGTGATCCAAACGAAAACCTCAAATTTACAGTGTATATTGTACCCTCAATATGAATTCGGCTTTTGACGCCTCAGCCACATCAACCTCTCTGCCGCGTTTTTACAAACCCTGCCGCGACTTTAGATGGCAGAGAGCGTTTTGTGCAAAAATGCTCGATTGGGGCCCTTCACTCGCAAGGAAAAAATATTTTTTTCTTACCAAAGGCTATCTGAACCTGACATAACCCTGTCCCCTCTCGGAAAAAAACAATGTTCGCTTTGGGCCCCGGTCTGCCATCTGAAGTCGCGGCAGGGTTTGTGAACTGGCTTCCCGTCCGCTGTTGAATTGCTGTCATTAAAGCGATATGGCATTCATTCGGCATTCGCCACTTCACTTCGACCGTGAAAATTTCAAATCTGCAACGTGGGCAAACTTTTTCCCGTGCCTGCATCGCTGCAACAACCATTACCTGCTGAGTTTATCGTTGGGAATCTTTCTCGAGATGGCTCGCCAGGGAATTGGTTTTATTAACGTGTTTCGCTTCTAACGGCACGGTTTTCGAAATTCACAGCCCTTTTCAGTTTCTGCCCCGATTGAAACGACCCATAGCAGGTAGCCTAACCCGGTCGCATCGCCCCTAAAAGCTGTGGATGGGGTAGCTCAGCCATGAATAGGATGAACTGGGCAGGGGGTAACCTCCACCCAATGGCCTGAATTGTAGCCGATATGAAAAATGTAAAATTTGCGAAATTCAAATTGGAAAACAAAAAAGGTCTGGTGTCTGTTTACAGATGCACCATGACAGGGCGCTCCACCCCAGCAGAGCACACCTCCGACGAAAAGCAAACTGTTATCGGTTGGAATTAAAAGGCCTTAAGTCCATGTTCTTGCGGTTGGTAGTTAGGCGCATTTATCATGCTGCGGCCACGAGAGAACTTGGTTTGGGGAGATTTCCCATCTGCGGGGCAAATATATCCATATGGGGGGCATCCAACTCTTTCCTTTGGTTGTAAGACTGGTTCTTTTTCCCCATTCCATTTGCGCCTAATTCCCTGGGTACTCTGCGGTACCCATCACCAATCACCATATGGCACTTCATTTTGCCTATCTCCCTGGGTACTGGCAACCAGCACCAGGACCCCATTTTGCGCCTAACTCCATGTGTTCGCTTGTGACAAGAACCAGTACTCCATTTGTGCCTAAACACCTGGGTTCCCTGGTAACCAACACCATTCGAGCCAAACTCAATATAAATTCGAAGTGGAAAATGTAGAAAATATAGAAGACAGAGTCAACCAAATGTCTTCGAACATAGGCGATATTTTAAAGTACTGGTTAACACAGACGCCATCCAATTTCAACAGGCCTTGGTACAACTTCACGACTCACACGAGTGTCATGATGTTTTGCGGCGCATGCATGCTGCCATTGATTCTAAATGGCGTCTGATGAGTTAACAATGAACTCCTGTGTTCGAGGACTTTTGATAAGGAATGTAGAATATATCTAGGCGACAGGGAGGGAAAATATCGCAGAAAGGTGCAACAGCGGAAGCAAATCCGCAACAGGAAATTAACCTGAAAGGACGAACCACTTACTACTTACTCTCAAAGGCTTCCTTCAGATCTGGCTTTTTTCGGCGTCCACAGAACCGGATTCTGCGGCTTCAAAGTGCGATGTATATGCGTTATGAAAGATGGCCTCAAGGCTTCGATGTGCCAAACAGCGGCAGTTTGCATTGGGTTGGGTGTTGAAATGCCCGACCCTAGAGAAATTGCGAAAATTTGTGCAATTTCTGGCCAGTGGCAGTACCAAAACTGCAATAATCCAAACATGAATTATTGCGATTAATTCAAGAACCACATATCACCCTTGCGAGTGGTGATGCAGAGGGTTATTTTAGCTCCATCCCCAAATGGCATCTTTGGGTGAAAACAGTTAAAACCAAAGAACCAAACTCTACTCTCACCAATCCTGGCAGACATGCCAGATTTTGGATGGGTGCACAGTCTCAAAAACTCCTATTATATCCAGCGTTTCCCAAAAGTCACTTGACAACCCCAGAAAAGTGAATGCAGTTTTGAGGCAACTCTGGAAGTTTGGAATGGAGTTCGTTCCAATTGGAATGGATAACACCTGCAGCAGGCAGCTTGCCCAATCCAATCTGAACCTGAAATCTGTAGAAATAGCCCCACAAGAGAAGATTGAAAACTAACAAATAGCAGGGGTTGTCAAGTGACTTTTGGGAAACACTGTAGATAAAACCAGTCTACACTGACCGCAAGAAGTCTTCGAACAAATAAGAAATTCCAGGGGCCTGGTCAATTCAGGGATCTAAATGACGTTCCTATGGGGTTTGTAAACTACCGTGCAGTTCTTTTCATATCCATATTGGATCCAATGTGAAACTGACCCAAACCTTTTTCGGGGAAAAATCGAAACCGAGTCTCCCT
>JASGXE010014434.1:0-11279 GCA_030068105.1 Sinentomon sp. SZTP_YWyxl | reverse complement strand
CCCATAGTTGAAAGCCCATTGTGCAAGATTGTGCAGATTGTTTCAAGATTATGCGGATTGTTACAAGGGATACGTGCGGATTGTTTGAAGACTGTTGATCGGGAGCGCCGCCCCCTCCTGCGGATCCTGAACTGATTGCAGTTCATTCACCCGAGAGCTGACAGTGCCACAAAACACGTTTTATTCGTGCACTGCGTGAAACTCGATCGAGCGAAAAACAAATTGGATGGCCTTTGAGTTTACTGCAAGCCTTTGGAATTTTTCTTATTTTTAAGACTTCTGTGGCAGGAAGTGCAAAATCTTGAATCAGCTGTCACACATTACTCATCTTGCTGCGCCTATTTTTGAAGCGCATGCATTGAATGAGAGAACATCTGTTTCAAGAAGCTTCCGGACGGGGATCCATTCATTCGAAAACAAGTTATGGGAACTATTTTTTGCAAACGGAAGTAGAAAAGGTGAAGAGGTTAGGAGTATGGGTGTGTTAGTCACAGTCACAGCACGGCAGCTGCAGTGTTTTGCTGTTCGCGAAACAAGATCAGGGTGAAATGGGTTTAATATGGGGAACATTGACAACTGGGAGAACCTTGACAAGCCAGGGGCGTATACAGGGAACGGAGGGGATCGGGAAATGCCCCTTTTGCCACATTTTTACAAAGGAACCACAATTTTGTGCCAAGATGAATTACAAAAAAATCAATTTGGAAGGACTCCGGCGACAGATCGCTCGGAACAAAAGAGCCATTTAATTCAGCTGGGACTTTGCCCCGGATTCCAAGAACCGCGGAGTCAGACCCCCTCCCATGGCGGATGGCAGAATCCGCCGCTGGGCAAGCCCATTCATAAATGAGCAGCCTACAAAGGAAGCCCTAATCTTCAAAAAATCCCCCATATTTCTTTGAAAGGCGTCCACCACTCATGCAGGTGGTGACAAGGCCCTCCAGTCTGTGCGCGAGAACTGTTTTTTTTTTTGTGAAAACATCTTTCTTGAAAAGCAAAGAAACCTCATTTGGTCTTGAGAAACCGGTTTTGGCTTCAAACAAAAGACTTGAAACAGATGAGCTCCCACGGCCAACCCTTGCCTTGCCACACAAGCTGAGGGGGCTTCCCATTTCGCATGGCTAAAACACAGCAGCAGGATAGGCCATGGAAGTCTCAACCGCCACGGTTCCCTTATTGCGCACCGGGTGTTCTGAAAATCACAGGCTGTGCAATCTCCGGCATTTGGTGCACAAAAAGGACAACAATTTTCCTCCCGGTGACTTTTTCGGTATTCTTCTCAGAATTTGGCACTCTTCGCAGAATTCGGCATTCTTCTCAGAATTCGGCACACTTCTCAAATAAATTCGGCGTTCTCAGAATTCGGCACTCTTCTCAAAATTCGTCACTTTTCTCGGAATTCGGCACTCTTCTCAGAAGAAATCACGGCTCCAACATTGTGAAAAAACCTCGGGAGGTGGTTTCCTGCAGGACGGCCACATTGATGAGGTTCGATACATGAGCGAAGCTCTACAGCTGCGAAGGAATGACTTCAATGAGTACTTATACATTCCTTGTACAGAGGGATCGCACATTCTGCAGAAACGTTTTTGACAGTGTGTGCGATAATTTTATTCTTTCGTATTTGCAAAAATGTTTCGTCAAATCGGTTAACTTTTAACCGCAGATAAAAAAATTCACAGCTTTTTGCAGCGTCAACAAAGAACCCAGTTGGATATAGGTACCTACTTTTATGCGATCATGCCATGAGGGAAACCATAATAATTTGATGTTATGGGGAAACCAATGTTGTGGGGAAACCTTCATTTCTCTGCAGACAGACGATCCTGCAGTCTGTGCAAACGCCCCAATTCTAGAATTATTAATAAAAACATGACACAGCCGTATAGGCCTATGTGAAACATGAGTGCAGGTTTCTGTGCATTGGCCCGAATACTAAGAAGTTGCGGGTAATAATCAGTTGAGCAAACTCTGAACCCATCCTCACCCAGATCGAGTGATGAACAGCACAACATTGAGGGCCATCAACTTCATGGCCCAAAAATCGCTGCTCATTTATGTAGGGGAGAAAACAGTGTGTTTGAAAATGAAGGAGGCGGTTTGAACTTTTCTAGAAAGGATGCCAACTTGAAGTTGCATGCACAACAAAATAAGCAGTGTCCGCTCAAAAGCTCTTCACCAACACACCTTGTTCCATTTGAAGATATAAACTGAGAATGCTCGACATTCTTTCATTTAAATGCAAGGAAAAACTTTTATTTCTATGCCGAGAATGAAGTTTTCGTCCGAGTTTTCATTGTTGAAAGAATTCTGAATTCCCTCCGAGCACATTTGGGAGCATTCTTAGCTCATATCTTCAAGTGGAATGAGGAGTAGGTACAGTGTGTTGCAAAAAAGATGTCACACATACAGGGGGAATGGGAGATGATGAAAACCATTTGCAAAAAAGGTGTCACACATATGGAGACTTAATGGAAGATGATGATTTCCATTTGCAAAATACCTGTCACACATATTGGCTTAGATGGGACAGTCAGCGAATTATTTCTAATGGAACTAAATTTTTAAAGCAGTGTAGGGCTTGACAGCATAGTGATTATTGCTTCGCTGACTGTCCCATCTAAGCCAATATGTGTGACAGGTATTTTGCAAATGGAAATCATCATCTTCCATTAAGTCTCCATATGTGTGACACCTTTTTTGCAAATGGTTTTCATCATCTCCCATTCCCCCTGTATGTGTGACATCTTTTTTGCAACACACTGTACGTCAAAACTGCATCGATCAAGATCGTATGACAGTGCTTCGGTTCTTGCAATTCTAGAATTGATTTTTGGCCGTATTCCCCATTGCAACACACCCTCAGGTTCAACTCCATGGCCACATTCAACAGACATGCACACTTCGCAACAATGAAAAGGTAAAGGACGATAGCGTTGTGCATAGAAATTAAATTTTTGTCCACCACAAATCAACCATTGAATTGGCTATTGAGTTGAACCAGAGGGTAAATAATTATTGTATCCCATTGCAAGTTGCAGTGCGGGGAATATGGCGGTTTAAGTTATGGACATTTGCTTGTTGTGCATTGGCAATTATCGTTCTCATTGCTGAGCCAACGCACAACGACAGCCCTCACAGCGATTAACAGAACTTTCGTTTAACAAGCATGTAAAAAGTCTTTGTGTTCAGTCGATTCGGGTAAGTTTTCTTTCTGATCAATTGGCCTTCTTGCTGGAGCCATGGCATAAAACGAGGCCTGTGTTATCTGAAAATGGCAGGCAGGCTACTTTGTGGAACAAGTTCGCGATTGTCATGCTGATCAGCTGTGATATGATCCATTCATTGGGCGTCAACGTGTTTCCACAATTTTGCACATTCCGAGCAGGACTATCGTTGCAGCGCTGTTTGGGTATTTCTGGGGATAAAATTTCACAATCAGTGGCTGCAAATTGTGTAACCATCTTTCGGTACGTGAATTACATTTTGCCTTTCCTTTTTTCAGAATTAAAGCCAACCAAACCTCACCTAAACCCTGTGCTCAGTTCCTATTGCTTGTTGTCAACCTACTGGTTGGTGTCCGTCTGTTTCTTGTTGCCATTACCAGTTGATATCCCACCTAAAAGGTCCGGAAAAGGTCCCCGAAGTTCGCATATCCACATGTTGCTGCCAATTGTAAAGCTCTACCTTTTGGAATTTTCGTCGTTGGTGACACACAGCTTTTTTAAGCGCTATCAGGGCACGATGGGAACTGTATTCCCACAGACGTTGAGCATAGGCAGGAGCTAGAAGTACATGCTTCCAGAACTGGCACGCACTTTGAAACAGGCAAGAAGAGGGCTTAAAATACTACCTTGGGGAACTCCACACTTATCGGATTGTTCACATCGCAGAAAACGTGCTGAAATTTTTGCAGAGTTCGAGGAAAGCAAGCAATATCCACCAGTTTCAAGAAAACCCAAGCAACTCTTGTTCTTTGCTGTAAAGTTTTCTGGACCTTTCAGACAAGGTGACGCATTCATCGCAAATAATTCTGGATCACCATGTGACCCATTGTATCGCGTCTGGGTTCTGTTGCCACTATTACTTTGAAGGAAAGACATAATGGGTAAGGTAAGGGAATGAACATCCGTGGGAAAAAGGGGTTCAGATTACCCAAAGCAGGACTGAGAACAGAATGAAGACGCATAAAGCAATGAGACGAACTGAAACAGGGCGCTGTGTGATGGCATGGCAGAGCAGCAATGTGCTTGGTTGGTAATCCACGGCGCAAGAAACACAGCACGCAAGGGTGCGAACCGAACCGTCAACGGAAACTAACCGTCAGAAAGGACTCATTCTTTCTGCATGTGGTGGGGTGGGGCACAGAAAACAGTAAAAAAAGCTGTTTGTTGTTACGCAGGTATAAATTTTAGTTGTTTTGTTGCAATAAAACCGACCTGTTGAGTTTTTCACCAAGAGGTTTAGTTTTTGCATAGGTGTGTGGAAACTGTCCAATCTTCCTCCCCCAAAATTCTTCATCCATTGGATTTCATAACTAAATCATGCGCCATATGAGCAGATACAATCAATGGCAAAATGCAAGGCATGAAGTTGCATCAAGTCCTGTTGAAATCAGATGTAAGTCCTGTTGGAATTAGGTGTCCTCTGCTGAAATTAAACCTGTGATTTTCATTCCCCAATTTTCACACAGCAGCAGGCAACGACATCAAGGTCAGACTACTGGGCCCCGTATGGGTCGACGACTGAAACAATTGGCCGATGATGACAATATTATAAGAAAACAGGCGAAATGTGGAGAAAATATTCTCTGAAATGTCATTTACGTCAATCAGAAACAATGTGGGACCGAGTATGCTGCCTTGAGGAACACCAGAAGTGATTTTGGAAGGCTCTAAGAGGGTGTCCCATTTCCATGCTGTGTCCATTTGAAAGGAAGGAGCCACCAATTATTTTAACAAGCTTTGTTTCTCATGCAAAACGTTAAAAAATCAGCTGCATAACTCAATATACTTCCACATACATATACAGCGTTTCCTAAAAGTACTTGACAACTCCAGTAAAGTGCATTGCAGTTTTGAAACAACTCCATGAAAGCCTATGGAGTGGAGTTTCTTCTAATTCAAGTGGATAACACCTGTAGCAGGCAGCCTCCCCTATCTGACCCTGAAATCTGTAGAAATAACCCCACAAGAGAAGATTGAAAACTTGCAAATAGCAGGGATTGTCAAATGACTTTTGGGAATCCTGTATCTGAAACTTTTTGTTCAACCTTTCCTGCTTAATGGTCTTCTCCTGGCAGACCATAACAAAACGTCCACGAAATTGGCTGTCCCCAAATGTGGGCATTCGGATTCGGAGGTGTTCTTTATACATGTGTGCAAAATTCAATCTGGGGTTATTTTAATTCAAATTAGCAAAAACTTCCGAATTCCTAACTGCACGTGGAGACCGAAGTTCCGGACGTTATTTGTGGTTTCATTTGTTTCGCCAACCGACCGCGTGACCTAACCTCTTGCTCTCACCGCCTCTTGCTTGTTGTCAACCAACTGCTCAGCTTCCACTTGCTGTTACTTGCTGCACTGCATTTGATGTTCACCAATAAGTCAGCAAAACGTCCCCGAAATTGGCTCCCAAAATGCAGTCGGGGACGGAGATACGTAAGTATTTATCTCAATTTCAAACGAAAAGCAAAAATGATTGGAAGTTTGGTGTACCCAAGGGAACTCACCAGTCTGATCGATGGCGTTGAGACCTCCAACATCGCTGGCCTTCATTTCGGCTGGAAGGAGAAGCAGCACCAAACGCCAGAAAACGTTGGCAAGTCTGCGAAGTTCCATCATTTTCCGAAAAAACTGGAAAAGTTCCCGGAACAACCGAAAGTCACTTCGTGATCGCGATCACTGCGATGCTGTGGCGTCCGGCCACGACAACAACCAAAGGAGCTTTTCAAACATTATGAAAGCCATTGATGCCGTATCAAGACACTGCAGTTACCAAACGCAGAGCCACTGGAACTGGAAGTAACTTCCAACTGCACTGCCAAAAAGTTGATGAAAAACTTTGCACTGAATTCACTCCTCTGAATTGCAACGTCTCGAACAAACAATTCGGAAAACTTTTTGTCCTTTGCCCTGCGCAACCTTTGCCCTGCGCAACAAAGTTTGTGAGCAAGTTTCTCCTGCGTTGACGAATTCACTGCAAAGACGACATGCTCTCCATCAGTGCGAGCAAGTGGAACAAAAGTTCGTCAATGAGCTTCTTCGCTGCAGAATTCACTAGGTACCTATGACATGGGAAGGTTCCCAACTCTGTGGAAACAAAAATTCAGGAATAAAGTTAAGCATGGGTGGGTCCTAAATTTGTACAACAAAATTGATGAACTCCGCGGAAGCAAAAAATCACGAATTGGTTTTTTCACTCCAAAAATATGGAATCTTTCTATAAAATATGCGGGAACAAAAATTTGCATCAGCAAGTGTCTGCAATGGTGAATTCACCCCAAAAATGAGAGGTATATCCTTTGTCTTTTTTGAGGCCGAGGTGGTCGAAGTGTAAAGTTTGCCCATCAGCTAACAGCTCAATAGGCAGTCAGTATGTGCATGAGACTTGCAAGCAACAACACGGAATACGACTTTAATTATTGCCTATATTTTCTTGAGAGGACTAAAATACGCATTTTCACGGCCACAAACACACAAGCACACATTCAAAAATGGTTAGTTATTTGCCAATTGAAAACAAATGACCAGGTCTTTAAAAGGAGCAGTTGGCATTGTCACACACGAAAAGAAAGGCGAAAAAACTGCTAAATGAAAAGTCCAAGGACCAAAACTCACAGGAGCACTTTCGGCGTGACCCACGCCTTCGTCAGCAATTGACAGACAAATGACCAGTGTAAACGTTTTCACCAAAAGTCTCAAATTGACGACCATACAAAAGTTTGGGTGGCAGTTTCCAATATCCATTGGTTAATGTCATCAAATCGTGAAAGATTTCGAGGAAACCACAGAATCTGAGGCAATTTTACCAGTGATATTTTGGTGCTTACGGTCACCATTTTTGGTTGCTAACATTGCCACAAAAGTGGTGGCAGAAAACTGCCACCGCAACAATTCGATGTTGTGGTAGCCTTTTGCCACTTCTGTTGCACAACAAAACTTGCGAAAGACTGATTTGCACATGCAATAAATGCATCATCATCGTCACAAACTGCTATCATGAGCTGACAGCCACACGGCCAGCAGCACGGCGAGCAGGGTGACATCCACAGCTTCTCCTCACACTACAACAGAATACTCCAGACACAGTGCTTGTGACACACTCAACCAGACACAGTGCTTGTGACACACTCAACAAGACATAGTGCTTGTGACACATTCAACCAGACACAGTGCTTGTGACACACTCAAACTCTTCCCCACAGCGAAGTGGAAATGTGGAAACTTTGCTGTTTTCTGTCTTGTCTGTCCAACTATCTGTCCAAGATGGGCTTCTCTATTTTGCAACATGCAGTCAAGCACAAATTCTGGTTTCAATACATCCACGGCCGAGCGAAGGGTCCGATAGAAAACGACTTCCGTGAAACGTTCGGTGCGAAAAGCTCGATTTTCAAATGAAGTCGCATTGCATGACGGGCGCTGTCAATGAAAATCAAGAAAACCTTGTCACATTTGGGCGAAATTGACATCGAAGTGGTTTTGCACTGGACTCTTCTCTGCACTGCCAGAGTTGTCAGTCAAAATTGCATCCTGAATCTGGAACGAAGAAAGAGAAAAACCCAGAATAAAACCTCAGATAAAAGAAGAACATTTATTTCCCGAGGCACACACCAAAAGCATGGACGGCCGACGGGAAAACACCACACACCACTTCACTTCCAGTCTGGAGGTTTTTGAAATTCTGCTCTGACTGCTCTGGGAATTTTGCGCCTTCGTCCGTCCGTTCCACTGGTATTCAGACCAATCATTGTTGCAGACTGAAATATGAGCTGCCACAAACTGAAAAAGAACCATCCGCATGCCGCATGCCAACGGTTGGCTTTCAAATTCTGACGGATTCACTTGCTCACAATTCAAATCGACGATCGAGACCGAGAGAACGATTTCGAGGCTCGTGCGGCCAAGTATTCTTTCTTTCTTTCGCCTTGTCAGATCAAATTAAATCCGATGAAATCCGTCACGAATTACTCAAGTGATGTGAGCCAACGATGAATCACAGCACAGCCAAAGAAGACTCAACTCAAATCCTCAATTTGAATAAAATAAAATATGATGAACAAAGTCAAAGACGCAATCGCACTGAGCCAGTCTTTTCTTCAACGAAATCCGCGGCACAATCTCAGTGGCGGAACGCCGAACCCGCCTCAGCGTTCCGTTCCAAGTGCGAGGACGTACTTCACTTAACTTGACTAGACTACCATTAAAAAGAACCAGAGACAGCTTGCTATGGCAGCTGACTCCCTCAACATTGCCGGGAGCCTTTCCCACCAACGAGCCGTCTTCAATTTCTTGCATGGTCCTTCCCACAAAACCAAGAGGGTCCCGTCTTGTCTGGGAAAAAAGCTCCATGCAATGATAACCAAGACTGGCGGTTCGTAAAAGATATTAATATTTTCAGGGAACTCTATAAACATCATGTTATATGTTTGACAAGGTGTCCAAAAAGTCATCCAGACAAAAAATCAGTTGTCGAAATTTCTGCGACAGCAATTGGGGGACTCGCATTCACTTCTTCAAAGGATGAAGTGAATGTTTTTTTCATTGTGAAATGGAATTTCACAATGAAAATTTCCAGTGATGTTTCCACTGGAAATGGGAGAACCTTAAGAATCAGGAAGAAAGCGAAATACCTCAAGGGTGAAGTGAAGACCCACTTTTCACATTGCTGTGGAGGCGGGTGAAGACCCCAAGGATGGAGGACAAAGGCAGAGACACAACTTTTGTTTTTCATGCAGGCAAGGTCGTTTAAGGTCAACCCTTCTAAGATTTTGGTTCTCTTTGCCATGATCGGCCACAAAGTCTTTTCCGGCCGACCTGACATGTCGAACGAAAAGAAACAAAATCTGCAAAAAGAACCTGATTTTCCAAGTTTTTGGAAATATTCTCATCGATATTTACTTCGAAGGTCTGTGGTTCGATAGCCGTTCGAACCACAGACCTTCGGATCTGAAAGCATAAGCATGGATGCTTCAACTATTTCACCATGCCGTTGCGCAACTTTATTGTTACAGTTGTTCATCATCATCGTGGAGTCATATGGTCTGATAGCCATTCGGCTGGTAGTCCGACCGTTTACCTTGTTGCACACACCTTGGGCTCGCAAGGAGAACTATGCCCTATAATCGTAGCCCAATTCTGCTCTGCATTCAACCAAACCCTTTTGCCCTTTCCACAGATGGAGATCAATCATGCCTTCTTGCTCGCTCTAACCCGAATGTTTCTCCTCGTGGACAACCCATGGATTCCATGGACAACCGATCGGGAGATGTTGAGCGACTTGTCGATACTCCTACTGTCGATGTTGAATGGACAAGTTCTCTGCCAGGAAAGCATCTCAGATTCGTACATCGCAGTTCGATTTGGAACCCACGCAGATCACTTTTACACGAATTGGGTTCGGGTTCAAACGAAACTTGCAAAACCGGTGCAAGCTTTTCCGTCCACCCTGTGTTCGCTTCGTCAGTTGGCATTTTGCGCGTTCCACATGTTCCCATATCAACTTCACATACGAGCACAAATGTACAGTGTGATTCATGTCTTGCTTGTGTGAATCTCTTCACGTTGGTGGCGCTGCGGCTGTTCCTGGTCCACACCAAAAAGGTCTTGTCAAACCAGGTTGGATTCTTCTCAACAAGGCCATAAGGCCTCAACATGATTGCTGATCTTGATGAGTTTTGAATTTTTTTTTGATGGAACCTGAATACGCAAATTGTCACAAAATTTGAAAACATGACGAAGCAGTTTTGTTCTGTTTTGATTTTTGGAAATCGATTCAGGAAATTTTTCCAAAAAGTTCCTGCAATCAACTGCCAACTAATGTTGAAAAGATGTGTTTGAAATCAATCCAGTTCTCTCGCTCTCTTCCAAATGGACCTCGCAACAATCATGGTCGTGAAACCCAACTGAATGGCCCGACCTCAATAATGAGCTCGGGTGCGGGATGCAGATTGCAGGAGAACAGTTCAATACTCGTAGACATCGCCAAAGCCTTTGATACAGTGAGCCACCATTTGTTACTTCGTAAATTAACAACCCTGGGAATAGATCATAATTGTATCATCGAGTGCATTCGTGTCTAACGTGAACATATTTGTTTAATTTGCTGAATTTTCAGTTTGCTGACTGATGGTTTTTTTGTCTGCTTGTTGCTGTTCCTTCGGGTATTCCCAAGGGTAGTGTTGTTGGTCCCCTAAACTTGGCGTTGTTTATCAATGATTCACACAACTGTAAAATCCTGTAAAATTTGATTGTTCGCGATGATTGTGTTTCACGTAAAGTAACAACTTCGGACTCTGATTGCCAAGCTCTTCAGGATGACACATTTTCTTAAAGCTAGCCTGGCTCGATAACAACAAGCTCGCACAAAGCTCAGAAAAATATGTGATTATCGTCAGCTTTCTGGACATGCTGAAATCCAATTTGCCATCATGTTGAATGCCATTTTGCCATGCAATTTTGATGAATGCCGTTCATGCCATTCATGCCATTTGCCATGCCATTTTGTTGAATGCCATTCAGAATGCCTGAAAATGCATTCGTCATCGTTGAACAGAAAGGACATCATCAGGCGTCAATTTTTTAAATTTATTGAATTGGATTGTATTTATGCATGGGTTTACACACACAACAAAATGATGTTCACATATTTTCCGTATACATGCACAACAAGGAAGGAGAAAGAAATTAAGCTGGGAAAAATTCTTGTTCTTACGGTAAGGAAATTGAAACGTAATTGATCAAAACGACTCAAAATTATTATCAGTCAATGGAGCAGATGGACTTATGGGGCCAATGAATAGAGGCTACTGTTCAGGTCATTCATGCTCAGAACTCTGAGCTGGGCAGGCAGGAAAACAAATTATCGCTTGCCTTTTCGCTACATTTTTGTCCACGGTTTGTTGTGCACAGTGCAACCATTTCATGGTTTCGTTTCATTGCCGTAGGTTCTGCGAACAGTTATGCCTGGTCGTTGTTTCATTGTTCAATGAGCCTAATTAATTTGTAAATCTGGCATGTTTTATGCGGGGTTGATGATACCTTTTCGTCTACTTTCTCTTG